>JASPKP010000328.1:30000-37500 GCA_030674155.1 Stramonita haemastoma | reverse complement strand
GACTATTTCATCCCTACATCAGAAAAGAAGCATACAGACAAATAGTTTCTGTGCATGTTGATCTAGACCCTTTATAGAGGGATGCAAGCAAAGGATTTAGTACAGTTTTTTGCAGTCAGGCCAATGGCACTTTTGTTGTCTCGTTATCAGCATGAATACTAATCAGTGGTTAGTCATAGCTTGTTGAGGCAAACAAGTGTGACAGTTTTCCTACCACACTAACTAAGTATATCATACTTGCAGTTGCATCATACAGAGACAGATATACTTTGAGAAAGAGAGACACGCAGACAGACAAACAAAGAACATAGAAAAATACACATATGGAGAAGGATATTTTATTTATTTGTTTATTTATTCTTTTGTATGGAGGATAACAGAATAAGCAATCATGTGCTTTTTTTCATCGGGTCCCGTGTGTATGCAGCTTTGTAAATATTGTCGTCTGTTCCCACCGGCACAGGATGGCCTACTCTTACGAAAAGCGGAACAGGATTTAATGTGTGCGCAAGATGTTCTGCGTGCGTTCGCACACAGGGCCTTGGTTTAAAGTCTCATCCGAAGGACTTTTGGGGTGAGTGGAGTCAGCACTGATGTTAACTCCAGGAGAAAAATTTCCTCGACCGGACTCAACCCCGGTTGTCAAATTGCCAGCACAATGTTCTGACCACTAGGCTATCCCTCCCCCCATAGATAGAGACAGAGATAGTGAGAGACAGAGACAGAGACAGAGACAGACAGACAGACAGACAGACAGACAGACACACACACACACACACACACACACACACACACACACACACACACACACACACACACATACACACGTTTCAGACACAAATCACACACTTTGAAAACTGACCACTTTTAGAGTTTGACTGCAGTGTCTTCAGTGTAGCCTGTGTGGTCCTCAGCACTTTTCCTGCAGCTTTCTGCTTGGCTTCTGTTGCTGCCAGCCTTCTGCGTGTTCTTGCCTCTGTCCTTTCCAGTCTCGTCTGTGTTGCTTCCAGCTTGGCCTGTGTTGCTTCCAGCTTGGCCTGTGTTGATTCCAGCTTGGCCTGTGTTGATTCCAGCTTGGCCTGTGTTGCCTCCAGTTTGGTGTCCAAAGCTGTCAGCATAGTTTTAATGGTCTGGAGCTCCATAGCTGACGCAAGGGCTTCCCACTGGTTTCAGCAACAACAACAAAATTCAGAGAAAAAAATAAAGGAGAAACTTAACCTCTGCCTAAGTTCAGTGGTTAGTTATGTCAGCATTTATAAATATTACAGAAATAAATTATCCTTAGAATTTGAATGTTTTTGTACTTTTTCATCTAAATGCCAGGATGTCAAATTATGCATAGTGCTTTGCAGCCACTGTCAGCCATGATGCCTTGATATTCAAGCAAAACTGTCACAGGTGGTGAAATCTTGCTCTGCATCTATGATACAGGTACCTGTCAGACCTGCATTGGTCACTGTTGCTGTCCATTGTATTGTCACCAAACAGTGGTGACATGGCAGTCAGATTATGATGTTTGTCTACAGCTACACTCTCACAATGCAAACACCGGCTAGTGACACAGGTTTAAATGCAATCTTATCTAACCCTGTAATTCACTGCATCCAACGTCAGAGGCATCCAATCAAATTGTCACTACTGTCACAAAAGTTAGCGTTGCCAAACTACATTTTCTAAATGGAAGTTCCCAGATGTAGTTATTTTGCCAATAAAAGTAGGTATGCTATGTGTACTCTACGTTGATATACACAGCTGATTGTCTAAGAGAAGGCTGGCTATGCTCTACACTGATATACACAGCTGATTATCCAAGAGAAGGCTGGTTGTCTGTCACCATTTTCAACTCACTTTCTTCTTTTTCTTCTTCTTCTTCTTGTTCTTCTTCTTGTTCTTCTTCTTGTTCTTCTTCTTCTTCTTCTTCTTCTTCTTCTTCTTCTTCTTCTTCTTCTTCTTCTTCTTCTTCTTCTTCTTCTTCTTCTTCTCTTATCTCATGAAACATTTCATCTACATCTATTTCAATATCAGATTCATTGATTCCTCCCTTATCAAACCTTATCAAACCACTCTACGTTAAAGGACAGTATAGATCAGTAATCAGAGCTCTCACACTCCCCAAGCTAGGGTTAAGCAGCGTTGAGGGTGGTTACCTCTTGGATGGGTGACCGTTGTACACTTTGCTTTGGTGTAGTCCCCCAGTTCACTCAGCTGTAAAAGGTAAATTCTTTCTTTAGGGACAGGGTAGATAAAGCAGCGAGGGAAAGGAGATGGGTGTTGCCCTCAATATGCTGGCCCCTAGAGAGATACAGGTCTCTAGCACATCACTTTCCAATGCTTGCATGTTATAATACATTATGAAAATGCACTTTTTATGTTCTTTGTGTAAAAGAGATTTATTCCAATTCCAGTGCATCTCACATCAATAGTTTTCACAATATTGACCGCCAATGTTAGCACAAGTTTTTAGCACTAAGACCTGGAACTCTGAGAGAGAGACATAGACAGAGACAGAGAGTCAGAGACAGACAGAGATAGGGACACACACACACCCAGACAGAGATAGAATATCAGTTTTCAAGACACTCACGAATATGGCACAGGTTGTTTGTTGGACGTAAGCATGCCCTTCAGTCCATCATGCTGTGACGTTATATTCTGACTCAAGGAAGAAAGAGAATGCTTCATGCCCCGAAATTCCTGCAGCAACTGTTTCCCAACAGACGGAGACAGACTGGTGCTTGGTGCCACGTTCCCGGCTCTTACTGCGCTCAGAACAGCAAGGCAGACTGCCAAGGAAAATCCTGACATTATTCTGTTCTGAACAAATCTGGCTGTACTGTGGACTCAGTGCAGTTATACACCAATACTTAAGTCAAAAAATAAAGACCAGGCGAAGTTAACTCCAACTTGATTGCCAAGAGAGAAGTACTGAACTGTGGCTTGATCAATCCTCTACATCTGGCTTGTTGAGTGCTTGCAGTTTTATAAACATTTCTGATTACAGCAAAGGGTTAGGTCCGGTAAAGTAATATCTAAACATGACACCGGAATCTGTGACACTTGTTCAAAATATAATACATTATGAAATGTCCTTCTAAACACCTTTTTAAGCAAAGTAATTGGTTTGTTTTTTGTGTTTTTTATAATAATATGTTTGTAAAACTCATGGCTAAAGAAACACACACACATACACACACACACACAAACAGACACACACGCACGCACGCACGCACACACACATGCGGGAACGGGAAAGCCTAGTGGTCAGAACATTTCGCTTGCAGTTTGACGACCCAGGTTCGATTCCCTTTCGAAGAGATTTTTCTCCCGAAGTTAACATCAGTGCTGACTCCACTCTCACGAAAAGTCCTTTGGATAAGACTATAAACCGAGGCCCTGTGTGCGAACGCACGCAGAACGTCTTGCACACACGTTAAATCCTGTTCCGCTTTTCGTAAGAGTAGGCCATTGTGTGCCAGTGGTAACAGATGACATTCACAAAACTGCATTCACACGGGGACAGCATGTAAAAAAGCACATGACTGCTTATTACATTATCCTCGATATAAAACAATAAAACACAATAAAACAAATATAAAAATAAAATAAATCCATAAACAAAATTGCGTGCGCATGTACACACGCATGCAGACACGGATGTACACGCACGTACACACGCACACACACACACACACATGCGCGTACGCGCGCTCGCATTCACACACACACACACACACACAAATATATATATATATATACATATATATATATATATATATATATATATATATATATATATATATATATATATATATATAATATATATATATATGTATGTATGCATGTATGTATGTATGTATACATATATATGTATGTATGTTTGTATGTATGTATGTATGTATACATATATATGTATATATATATATATATTTATATATAAACATATATATTTACATGAAGCCTACATGCAGGAGAGAGAGAGAGAGGAGAGAGAGGAGAGAGAGAGAGAGAGAGAGAGAGAGAGAGAGAGAGAGAGAGAGAGAGAGAGAGAGAGAGAGAGAGAGAGAGAGAGAGAGAGAATACCTACACATGCACACACACACACACACACATACATACATACACACACATACTTACATACACACACACACACACACACACACACACACACACACACACACACACACACACACACACACACACACACACACACACACACACACACACACGGCCTACACTTGAGTCCGCACGCATGTTGATATAAATGATAAAATCGTCATTATTCCATGTGTTATACACACACACACACACACCACACACACACACACACACACACACACACACACACACACGCACGCACGCACGCATGCACACACGCACAGACACACACACACACCGGCCAACACTTGAATGCACACCCATATTTATATAAATGATAAAATCGTTATCATTCCATGTGTTACACACACACACACACACACACACACACACACACACACACACACACACACACACACACACACACACACATATACACACACGCACGCACGCGCGCGCGTGCGCAAAACAAAAATTGTATCCGGGATTTGAGCGAGAAAAGACATCAATATCACTTGGTACAACCTGCCAAAAACAGACACCACTTACTTGACCACTTGCTGTATAACAGTTTTGCTGATTCATCACTCCAGCTTCTGCTTACCTGACCACTTGCTGTATAACAGTTTTGCTGATTCATCACTCCAGCTTCTGCTTACCTGACCACTTGCTGTATAACAGTTTTGCTGATTCATCACTCCAGCTTCTGCTTACCTGACCACTTGCTGTATAACAGTTTTGCTGATTCATCACTCCAGCTTCTGCTTACCTGACCACTTGCTGTATAACAGTTTTGCTGATTCATCACTCCAGCTTCTGCTTACCTGACCACTTGCTGTATAACAGTTTTGCTGATTCATCACTCCAGCTTCTGCTTACCTTGGGATACAGCAGGACAAACCAGGAGAGAATCTTTCTCACCTCTTTTTTTTTTTTTTTTTTTTTTGCTGCCTCATCTTCTGCAACATCTCCATCCTGCAGTTCCCATGCCGCTGATTTCAACACCCCCCCCATCACAGACATACCCAGATTTGTTATGTCTTATCCTCAGGGTCGGGAGTCCACAGCGAGCCCATCAATATCAGGCCACCGTGGGGCCACCAGCCAGAGTGTCCCTGCACTTCTGCTGGGTCACTTTGGTGGTGTTCAGTGGTGCCTGTTCTGAGCTAACATACGCAAGACACCACCTACTAAGCCCCCTACTACGACAGTATTAGCTCAGTTGCGAAGCCAGACTGAATGAGTCACACACCCGAGATGGCGACCACCCCAACGTCCCTCCAACGACCGTCTCCCGCGAACCCCCAACACCAAAGGCTTTGACGCAAATTCACCACAGGCACAGAAGTGCATAGGTAAACTGAATCTGAGGTCACCATAAGACAAGAGCAACGGGGGCTACAGAATAAGAGGCACTTTTTATTATTGCATGATTATCAATGGTGATAAGGATGATTTAATGCTGCTGCTGTGGAAGTGCATCTGCTTTGAGACTACTTGGCAGGGTTGTACTCTACACTAACTATCTATCTATATCCCAGCGTCCATTGGGCCCGAGAGATACAGACACCTGCAGTGTTGGTCAAGTAACTTGAGGAACACTCTCAACTTCGCATCCGTAAAGTAGATGAAGCTCGACTGTGTGGTCCTAGACTTCCCACTAAGCCCACAGCACACGCACTCTGAGTAGGAAGCAGCCGGAGTCCGAAAAATCCCTGTGCCTCTTATGGGAATCGAACCCGCGGCCTTCCAGTCCGAAATCCAAGGCGCTAACCACTGCGCCATGGCAGCTGGTTTCTCACCTCTTCTTTCTGAGCACAGCTACCACAAAATCCCTCATAGAAATATGAGTTAAAAACAAGGATGTAACCTAACTTTATGCTGTCGATCGCTTTTCCCCCAGTCCTCACACCTCTTCTCTTATTTGTTCTTTTCTTTATTTATTTATTTATTATTTTATGTCGAGGATAATGGAATAAGCACTCATGGTGTTGTTGTTGTTGTTGTTTTTTTACATTAAGTGCCTTTGTTTTTTTATTTTATTTATTTATTTATTTATTTTAAATTTTATACCACTTTATGTCACGGCAGATTTCTCTGCGTGAAATTCGGGCTGCTCTCCCCGGAGAGGGCGCGTCGCCACAAGTGCAGCGCGTACCCATTTTTTTCCCTCAGGGATGGTGTCTAAACACGACATCTGTGTGCATGCTGGTTTGTTTGTTGTTTTTTTTAATTTTGTCATCCGCTCCTGCCGGCACACGATGGTCTGCTCTTCCGAAAGGCGGAACGGGATTTTAACGTGTGCGCAAGATGCTCTGCGTGCATTCGCACACGGGACCTCGGTTTATAGTCTCATCCGAATGACTGTGTGTATGCAGTTTTATCAATTTTGTCATCTGTTCCCACCAGCACACGATGGCCTACTCTTACGAAAAGCGTAACAGGATTTAACATGTGCGCAAGATGTTCTGCGTGCGTTCGCACACGGGGCCTCGGTTTATAATCTCATCCGAAAAAACGTTTTTTTTGTGTGTTTTTTTTTGGGGGGGGGGGGGGGGGGGGTGGAGTGGAGTCAGCACTGATGTTAACTCCAAAGGAAAAATCCCCTCGAATGGGAATCGAACCCAGGTCGTCAAATTGCGAGCGCAATGTTATTTATTTATTCTTTTATATCGAGGATAATGGAATAAGCACTCTTGTGCTTTTTTTCATCCAGTCCCCGTGTGTCTGCAGTTTTGTAAATGTTATCTGTTCCCACCGGCACACGATGGCCTACTCTTACGAAAAGCGGAACAGGATTTCACGTGTGCACAAGGTGTTCTGCATGCGTTCGCACACGGGGCCTCGGTTTAAAGTCTCATCCGAAGGACTTTTGGGGAGAATGGAGTCAGCAATCATGTTCTGACCACAAGGCTATCCCCTACCCTCTTGTTGTCCTGTCCATCACACACAGTTTGTAAAACTACGATTGTGTTCCTTGTTGTGGGACTGTTGTTTTCTCTAGGGTGATAGCAGTTACGTTATTTGTTTTGTGGGTGTTACTTTTTCTGTCTGTTTTTAATGACACTTTTCCTATTTTTCTCGTTTGCTTTTGGTTTTGATTTGTTCTTTGTTTAGCTTGGTTGAATTCTTTGGCGTTTTGTTTTCTTTGCTTTTCTGTTCATTTTTCTCTATTTTTTTAAAGTTACAAAGAAGAGGGAAGGTGGTAGGATGGTTATGACGCTAACCTTCCTAACAAGTAAAACCCTGGGGTTCTGGGTTCGATTACAGCCTACTGGTCAGAACATTGCACTGGCAATTTGACGAGCCAGGTTCGATTCCCGGTGGAAGGGATTTTTCCCCTGGAGTTAGCATCAGTGCTGACCCCACTCTCCCCAAAAGTCCTTCGGATGAGACTATAAACAA
>JASPKP010000328.1:20000-27500 GCA_030674155.1 Stramonita haemastoma | reverse complement strand
ACAGACAGACAGAAACAGAGAGAGACACAGAGAGAGAGACAGACAGAGAGAAACAGAGAGAGACAGAGAGAGACAGACAGACAGAGAGAGACAGAGAGACACATAGAGAGAGAGACAGACAGAGAGAAACAGAGAGAGACAGAGAGAGACAGAGAGAGACAGAGACAGACAGAGAGAAACAGAGAGAGACAGAGACAGAGAGACAGAGAGAAACAGAGAGAGACAGAGAGAGAGAGACAGACAGAGAGAAACAGAGAGAGACAGAGTGAGAGAGAGACAGAGAGAAACAGAGAGAGACAGAGAGAGAGAGAGAGACAGAGAGAGACAGAGAGAGAGTTTGGTTTATCAGCTGGCTGTTTAGCTGATTGGCTGTTATTTCATTGTTTATTAGGTTGGTTGATTCATTGTCTGTGGGGGTATTTTTCCATTGGTCAGTATGCTCTTTCATTCATTGGCTATTTTTCAACTGTTTATTTGGTTGGTTTATTCATTGTCTGTATTGCTGTTTTTTCCATTGGTTAGTTGGTTCTTTCATTCATTGGCTGTTTTTCTATATTTTCGTTGTGTGGTTAGCTGAGTAATTCACTGGTTGGTTGACTGTTTTTCCAATGTTTACTTGGATTCAATAGCTGACTGGCATTTTTATTGGTTAGTTGGCTGGTTGATTTCTTGGCTGTTTCACTGTTTGGCTGTTGATTTTTTTTCATTGTTTTATTGGCTGGTTGATGTCATGTTACTACTGTTGTAAGTGATGTTGTCATTGTTGTTGTTGTTACAGTTGTTGATGTTACTGTCTCTATACTCATTGTTGTTGTTCCTGCAGTAGGGGCTGTTGCTGTGGTGGTTGGCAGTTTGCTTTAAAACGTGATGTCAGTTTTGATGGGCAACTGTTTTCTTCTCATAAAGAGAAAAGCATACTACATGAGCACACACACACATACACACATATGTGCGCGCACACACACATGCACGCGTGCCAACGTCCATTTGCACCATGCATGCATGCACTCACACACACACACACACACACACACATACACACACACACTCACGTGCGCACACACACACACACACACACATACACACACACACTCACGTGCGTGCACGCACACACACTCACACACATCATTAAAACAACTAGTAATTCACAGTTTTCATGCTTTAATCTGATCAGAAGAAGAGAACGTGAAACAGTTTGTTACAGCAGATGTTGTTTTGTTTGCATTCTGGGTAGGAAAGTTTTGGATTTTCTCTTGAAATTGGTTAAATTAATATCAGACGTTTTTTTCTCTGTCCTTGATGAGGTAAATACTACCACTCAATGGAATCTTTTCAAAACGCTTTTTGGATTAAATAAAAAAAAAAGTAAAATAAAAGGAAACAATGGACACACATCATAGGAAAATATCGAAACAACACAAGATCAACATTTCGATATTCAACAATTTCAATAAAGTATAATTTCAGAAGACTTGGTTGTTCAGGTTTATAATCATTGAGCAGAAAGTTTGCTTGGTGACAAATAAAGGGTGCAGAAACACCAGAGGCATCACACAGTATCTAGTGTAGCTATGGCTGAAGGAAGAAGGCTGGGCTGAGGACTTTGTGTGAGCTCTATTTGGAGCAGACAACACACAGGACAAGTTGATTATTGCTGTAGGGGGGACAGGGAAGACTGCCGCAGCGTGTGGCGGTCAGATAAAACAAATAACCGTTATGATTCGCATGTCCGTTAGCAGCATTCTCAGGGTCCTTGTCCAGACAGACAAATTGGCTGGCAGCTTTGAAGGTGTTGTGTCCTCCTGAAAGATGTCCTCTGTACTGTGTGGTCCATCCATTGGGGCAGGTGTGGGTGGTGGGGATCATGATGGTAGTGGGCTGAGGGGCAAGACACACAGAGCAGGGAACGTCCTGGTCATGGTGGTTGGGAATATCTTGATATTCACTGCCGTAGAGGAGAGCATAGTATTTAGGCAGACGTGTTCTATCAGTCTGTGGAGTCAGGGTCAGACACAGAGGGTTTGCTGCTGAACCAGGGTAATGATACCAAGATCCTCCTGCTATTCCTGATGAATGATTAATTATCTTTACCTCATGAAATGGTGACTTCATGAAATTGTGGAAAAAATGTACATTTTGAACAATAATTATAGTGTGCACCTGTGTCCACATGTAAGAACACACACACACACACACACACACACACACAACACACACCACACACACACACACACACACACACACGCACGCACGCACACACACACATTCAAACACACACATTCAAACACACTCTAATACAAGCACCACCCTCCACTGCTGTTCCTACCCTGACTTTAGTGTCTGGCTCAGAGTTCAGGACCTGCTGCTATCAGTGTGGAGTTATAGATATCACAGCAGGAAAAGAGGGTTGTATAGCAACTACTGCAGGCAGGGCTGTGAGGGGGAACTTGACTTCCTGCACAAAATAACTACTGACATTTCATGCTTAACAGGAAACAAGCCATAATCCCCATCATTAGAAAGATAATAAAAAGCAGATTATAATCATACCAAACAGTTACAAGTTCAGATTATATGTCTGTCTACCTTGGCAGATTAAACTGAACTGATTAATTTACAAATAAATTCCATATAAAAGTCATCATTTTCCAACTGCCACATCTTGGAACAGTCAAATAAAGTAGAACAAAACAACCAGGGCCTTGCACTACAAGATGTACCCATGTCCGACTGCCTATTTTACATACCTATACTTTAATCCTGGCAGCTGTAGACACGTGCTAAGTACTCCATTGCAAACAATCCATCAGCCAGCTGACTGCTGCTGGGCCAGTGGCCAGTGCAAAGTAAGTGTCTGTTTCACAGAGCTGTTTATACAGCTTTGTGTGCTGTTCTTTCACAACTACTAAAGCAGTGCAGTGAGAGGATTTCTTGGCACTAATGCGTCCAGTCCTACCAAACACATAAGTTCTATAACGCTCATTTTGCACCTCTTTATATGATGAAAATGGGTGACTGAAAACAGAACTGCCACTTATCCTGCCCACTACACTTTGAGTATCTGCATCTCCCTTTTTACTATGCTTTTAAACAGTTTTCTATTATGGTTTGTACAAACAGTGTCTCAAATTTTGTTTTTTCATCTGGTGGGTTTTTGTGGTGCTGTGGAGTTTTGGAGAAACAACAGTCAGCTGCTCTTGCATTATCATGATTCTAGTTGCTCTTCTCCCTCTCTAATGCAACAGCTCTCACATATTATTTACACCTTAATGATTCACTGATAAAAAAAAAATACACAGCACTCAAACCCTGACAAAAAGCACTGCTGGATTGTATAACAATATAATCACCACCAGTCAGTAATATTGTTTTCCTGAACAGCTACGCCATATAGACATTAATGCACAGAGAAGTTTTTCAGTTGCTTTGTTCACAACATTGATTCAGGAATATCTCTTAACACACTAAAATATACTCATCGCACACACACAGAAAGATGTGAAAACAAAGTATTTAAAGATCAGTACCGTAGGATTTGAGATAACAGAGAAACAGAAAGATAAAAAGAGGAAAAAAACAACCCTGAGCACAGATTTTAATACTTAACAACCAGGGCACTGAGAGATAACACACACAGCCAGCCAGCCTCCTTCCTTTTCAGGAAAGGAATGTCTGGCAGTTGAGAGGGTTAGCAGCTGTCAGTGCTGCCGAACTAAAAGTGTGAAAGGGGGGTTCTATGGACAGCAGTGCCTCCTCCACAGACACACACACACATGCATGCATGCATGCCTGCACACACACACACACACAAACATACACATGCATGCACACATACACACACACTGACACACACATACATAAACACACACACACACTCACTCATGGCTTGATGGAAAAAAGCAAATCGATGCTTACTCAATGTACCATCTGGAAATAAAAATTTGATTGATTGATTGATTGACTCACACACACACACTGACACAGTGCTGCATTTCAGACTCAAACAACATGAATCATTCTCTCCCTCAGCTGACCCAACACTCAGAGCTACAGACCAGAGTACACCAGCTGACTGGCATTGCTGCAGCTTTTTCTCCCCCAGCGGACATATGTGGAACCTGTTCAAACACACACTGCAGATTAAAACCCATGAAAACAGATCACAAAACAGGTGTAAGCATGGCTTAATTAGGGACAAGATAGCTCAGAGGTCAGAGCACTGGCTTTCCCCAAGCTAAGGTTAAGCAACATCCAGCTTGGTTACCAAGTGGATGGGTGGCAACACCTTTGCTTCAGTACAGTTCCACAGTTCACCCAGCTGTAAATGGGTACCTGCCCTCTTTAGGGTCAGGGAAGGTTAAGCATTGAGGGATAAGAGATGGGCACTGCCCTCAACATGCTGGCCCCTAAAGAACCTGAGGTCTCTGATACCTCAATCTCCTATGACCACATAGCTTACAGGACACTTTTACCTTTACCTTTTACCTTTTAAGTATGATCAGGCAATGTAAAAAAAAGTTTTAGAGTTTGGCTTGTTTGTTTGCTTGCTTGTTTGAAGAAGATAAACACACAGACACATACACAGACACAGACAGACACACTCATACACAGAGAGAGAGAAAGACACACACACACACACACACACACACACACACACACACACACACACACACACACACACACACACACACACACACACACACACACACACACACACACACACACACGGTTTAATGTATTTGTTATAAGACACCAGGTTGGATGTTTTTTGTTATAAATTATGTAAGAATACCCTCATTATGAATAAGACACTGGGTGGAATGCCTTAGTCATAGTAAGATACTATATCGAAGATTCTACAAATGAACAAGATAATAGTAATACTGCTACTACTACTACTACTACTACTACTACTACTACTACTACTACTACTACTACTACTACTACTACTACTACTACTATACTACTACTACTACTACTACTACTACTACTGCTGCTGCTGCTGCTGCTGCTGCTGCTGCTGCTGCTGCTGCTACTACTACTACTACTACTACTAAGGATAATCAAGATAATTATGATAATAACGTGTATGCAATTGTTTTTTTTCAAATTTTGCCATCAGCTCCCACTGGCACTCAATGGCCTACACTTTCGAAAGCCAGAACAGGTGTTAACGTGTGCACAAGATGTTCTTTATGCGTTTGCACAGGAAACCTCACTTAATAGTTTCATCTAAAGGACTTTTAGCGGGGGTGGAGTCGGCACTGATGTTGACTCCAGAGGAAAAATCCTCTTGAACAAGATTCGAACCGGGTCAGCAGATTACGAGCGCATCACTGACCACCAGGCTATTCCATCCCTGCATCAGAAAAGGAGCATACAGGCAAATAGTTTCCTGAGTATGTTGATCTAGACCCTTTATAGAGGGAGGCAAGCAAAGGATTTAGTACATTTTTTTGTAGTCAGGCCAATATCACATTTGTTGTCTCTTTATCAGCATAAATACTAATCAGTGGTTAGTCATAGCTTGTTGAGGCAAACAAGTGTGACAGTTTTCCTAAGACACTAAGTATATCATACTTGCAGTTGCATCATACAGAGACAGATATACTTTGAGAAAGAGAGACATGCAGACAAGCAAAGAAAATACAAAAATACACATATGGAGAAGGATAGAGAGGGAGAGGGAGAAACAGACAGACAGACAGACAGACAGACAGACAGACAGACAGACAGACAGACAGATGGTTCAGACATAAATCAAACTGTTTGGAACCTGACCACTTTTTGAGTTTGACTGCAGTGTCTTCAGTGTAGCCTGTGTGGTCGTCAGCACTTTTCCTGCAGCTTTCTGCTTGGCTTCTGTTGCTGCCAGCCTTGTCTTAGTTAATTTCAGGTCGGTCTGTGTTGATTCCAGCTTGGTCTGTGTTGACTCCAGCTTGGTCTGTGTTGATTCCAGCTTGGCCTGTGTTGATTCCAGCTTGGCCTGTGTTGATTCCAGCTTGGCCTGTGTTGCCTCCAGTTTGGTGTCCAAAGCTGTCAGCATAGTTCTGATACCCTTGAGCTCCATACCTGACGCAGAGGGCTTCCCACTGCTTTTAACAACAAAAAATTCAGTTAAGAAATAAAGGAGAAACTTAACCTCCACTCTGGTTCAGTGGTTAGTTATGTCAACATTTATAAATATTACAGAAATAAATAATCCTTAGTATTTGAATGTTTTTGTACTTTTTCATTTAAATGCCGGTATGTCAAAATATACAAAGTGCTTTGCAGCCACTGTCAGCCATGATGCCTTGATATTCAAGCCAATCTGTCACATGTGGTGAAATCTTGTTCTGCATCTATGATACAGGTGTCAGATCTGAGTATGTCACTGTTGCTGTCCATTGTATTATGACCAAGCAGTGGTGACATGGCAGTCAGATTATGGTGTTTGTCTCCGGCTACACTCTCACAATCCAAACACTCGCTAGTGATACAGAAGGTTTAAATGCAATCCTACCTAACCCTGTTGTTCAGTGCATCTAATATCATAGGCATCTAATAGAATTGTTACTCCTGTCACAAAAATTAGTGTGGCCAAACTACGTTTTCTAAATGAATGTTTCCAGGTGTAGTTGATTTATCAATAAACGTAGCACATGCTATAATTATATATTCTACGTTGATGTACACAGCTGATTGTCTAAGAGAAGGCTGGCTATGCTCTACAGCTGATTATCTAACAGAAGGCTGGCTATACTCTACATACACAGCTGATTATCTAACAGAAGGCTGGCTGTACTCTACATACACAGCTGATTATCTAACAGAAGGCTGGCTATACTCTACATACACAGCAGATTATCTAACAGAAGGCTGGCTATACTCTACCTACACAGCTGATTGTCTAAGAGAAGGTTGGCTATACTCTACATACACAGCTGATTATCTAAGAGAAGGCTGGCTATACTCTACATACACAGCTGATTATCTAACAGAAGGCTGGCTATACTCTACATACACAGCTGATTGTCTAACAGAAGGCTGGGTATACTCTACATACACAGCTGATTGTCTAACAGAAGGCTGGTTGTCTGTCACCACTTTCTAGCTTGATGGCAGTCACACTTCAGATGTCACAGCTTAGTGCCACCCTCTGTCACCTGTCACCTAGAACTGACATCACACTAAGTCTTCAGAAACTGTCATCTGCTTTGTGTAACTGTTTGTTTTACCAGTGACAACTACAACATGGTCAGGGACAAGAACAGAGGGATGGTGTTGTTTAGTGCTGGGTAGAAACATGTGACGTTTGTCAGTTAGCAGCACAAAGTAAGTCATGACAACCAGTACGTGCCTGTGCACTTTGACACTTTGTCTGCTTCAGGGCTGGTGGAATGTTCTCTTCAACATCGTCTTTCTATCTCACTGTCTTCTTCTTCTTCTTCTTCTTCGTCTCTAACCCATAAAACATTTTTATCTACTTCTATTTTAGCATTAGATTCCTTGATTCCT
>JASPKP010000328.1:7500-12500 GCA_030674155.1 Stramonita haemastoma | reverse complement strand
AAGTGTTTTCCAGTGCCCATAGACAACCAGATTTCTTTTGCAGTGATGACCTGGAAGCTAGCAACTACAAGGACAAGAACATCTGTGTCTGTGGTCCTGATTAAGATCTTGTCAAAACCTTCATGCACTCAATCTGCTAGGTGGAGCAAGATCCTTGTGTCAGCCTCCTATGTGTGCACTGTTGCAGATGGTTTGTTTCTTTGTTCTCAGAGATGCAGAGTACTTTGTCACCATAGGTTATCACCAATACCTTCTCCTGCATGTTGATCTTTTCAATTGTTCTTTCAGCAATGTATTGGAACAAATCACTTTTATTGCTATCCACACGGAGAAAACTGTGCCAGTTACCAGGTACCAAAGCAGTTGGCAACACTCTTCTTCGTACACCACATCCTCGGCTTTCTCTTGCACCTGCCTTGAGACTATCAGATGTGTACACATCAAGTATAATGTCAAGTCTTGTTGCTGATTTCATGGATATTAAGACGTATGGTACAAATATGTTGTCAACATACTCCTGAAATGTCTTGATGAGTTTTGGTGACAACATCTGCACCACTGCAGCTCCATCAAGCAATTTTGCATTGACTTTGGAAACAGACTGAGGGATCAGATCAGATGTAGCACCCAGGAGACACCTAGTATCTTCTGAAAGCTCCTGAATATCACTCGTGTCATTCATGTTGTCAAACACGTCCAATGAAATATTTGCCAGTTTCAGAAAGAACAGCATCTTTTTCTACAAAGTCCTCATTTGGTGATGGAATTACTTCTGGCTTGTTTCTTGTCAGACATGAAAGTAGATCTGCTTTTGATCCTGATCTCAGCTGTCCCAACTTTGAGAGAGATGGTGGCCATGGCTGGTTTTAATGCTTAGAAAACTCTTCAAGATTTCCATTTCTGGACTAGCATGCAATGTAGAGCCAAGAAAACAAGGAACAATCATTCTTTAGCAATGCCAGGTTGCTTTTCAAACTGGTAGGCACTCTGCGAACTTGGTTTGAGAACAAAGGGAACCTGTTTCTTTTTATGGGATCAGACACCAGTTTCGTTCTCTTTTCAAAGCACTCTTCAATAAATGCTGAATCCTGTTCCTGACCAAGGGAAATGACTTCTCTGACAGTCTTCACTACCTCATCATTCATGATGTTTTTGGTGTCAATGGCAAATAGATATTTGCTGTCTCCTGAGAAAGGGTTCCCCATTTCCTCAAAGCAGGAAACCAAAGCTCTGACTTCAGTTACAAAAGCTGTCTGAAAACCAGGACGTTGCTCATGGTGGCAAGTGCTGTGTTCGGCCTCTCCATTAAGTTGTTTCTTGAACTCAGCAACCAGTCGGGATATCTCAGGTCCAGCAATCATCCATCGTCTGAGAGCATTAGGATTGTTGGTAAGACCAATGGCACCTCCCTCACTTTTCACAAGAGCATTACATTGTTCATGTGCATGGTCTAGGCCAATGGCTAAAAACTTGTGTTTTGTTTTTCTAACAACAAATGCCCCAAAGCAGAACTGTTGGAATATGTCAGGGTGGTTTTGTTCCAGCATTGCCAGATCTCGGATGTGAACAGCCAACCAACGAGCATAATTGACATGATCTATTGCAAACATCCAAACTTTGTCAAGCACTGAGTGTACATTGTGAAGTCTGCTGTGCCAATTGCATAAACAAGCTGAAAAATGCAAGGCGGTAATTCCAGAATTGTAGCCCAGTATGCAAGTTGTGGCTGTTCCTTTCCCATCCATCCCATTCCATGTATCACAAGTTGGCTTTCTCTTTCTGTTTAAAATAGTGTTGCTTATTTTTGCATGACATGATTTGTGCCTTGAGGCTCTATGCTTTCTTAATGTCTCCTCAAAACCAGTTCCTTCATCCAGTTTAGACAGTGGAACAGACACTGGGGATTCACCAAGTTCCTCAAAAGCTGCCAAATTCTGAGCAACATAGATATATACCCTGCTCCATCTCCTTTCAATCCCTTGGCTGGACATATCAAAGGTGCTTTGTTTGATGGACTCTGGCATAAAGTACATAGGTTCCAGTCAACAGTGATGTCTCCACCTTCCTTCACTGGAGTAAGAAGACTGATGGTCTATTCGCTTATAATAACGAGACATTAGCACCTTTTCGGCTTGCAGGTTTTTAACTGCAACAGAGGCAACCCCCCCCAGAAAACTTGGTTTCTGACACGAATCAATGGCCATACATTTATCAAAAGCTATATATACATACTGCAGATTCTACCCTTACAGCACATCCTGTGACACAGTCAACATGTGTGTGTGTGTGTGTGTGTGTGTGTGTGCGCGCGTGTGTGTGTGTGTGTGTGTGAAGGGTTGAGTGCGCACATGCATGCGCGCACACACACACGCATGCACACACACACACTTCTATAGATATAGGCTTTTTAAAAAAAAATGTTTTTACATATGCATTATAAGAGATGTGTTTGTGTGTGAACACGCACGCACGCTTGCACACGCGTGTGCACACACATGCGCGCGCGTGCGCGCGTGTGTGTATGTGTATGAAGGACATAGTGTGTGTGTGCGCGCGCACGTGACGTGCATGCACACACACACACACACGCGCGCGCACGCGCCCATGCAAGCACCTCCTCTGACACAGTCAACTTGTATGTGTGTGTGTGTGTGTGTGTGTGTGTGTGTGTGTGTGTGTGTGTGTGTGGTGTGTGTGTGTGTGTGTGTATGTGTGTGTGTGTGTGTGTGTGTGTGTGTGTGTGTGTGTGTGTAAAGGGTAGAGTGTGCACATGCACGCACTCACGCACGCACACGCACACGCACGCACACACATACATCTATAGATACAGGCCTACATTTCTTTTATTATGTTTTTACATATGCAGTAATAGAAATGTGTGTGTGTGTGTGAATGACATAGCGCGCGCGCATACGCGCGCGTGTGTGTGTGTGTGTATGATGTGTGTGTGTGTGAGCGTGTGTGCACGCACACACACACGTGCGCATGCAAACGCTGTGCTGTTGAAACACACACACACAGAGTAGAGTGTGCACATGCACGCACTCACACACGCACACGCACGCACACACATACATCTATAGATATAGGCCTATATTTCTTTTATTTTGTTTTTACATATGCAGTAATAGAAATTGTGTGTGCGTGCGTGCGTTGTGTGTGTGTGTGTGTGTTGTGTGTGTGTGTGTGTGTTTTGTGTGTGTGTGTGTGTGTGTGTGTGTGTGTGTGTGAACGACATAGCGCGCGCACACGCGTGTGTGTGAGTGTGTGTGTGAGCGTGTGTGCACGCACACACACACACATGCGCGCATGCAAACACTGTGCTGTTGAAACACACACACACTATGTTGTAAATTTTATTTATTTATTTTTATTTATTTATTTATTCTTTTATATCGAGGATAATGGTTTAAGCATTCATATGCATTTTTTACATCCAGTTCCCGTGTAAATGCAGTTTTGTAAATGTCATCTGTTCCCACTGGCACACGATGGCCTACTCTTACGAAAAGCGGAACAGGATTTAACATGTGCGTAAGATGTTCTGCTACGTTTGCACATGGGGCCTCGGTATATAGTCTCATCGGATGTATTTGTGGGATACTATGTGCTTGTGCGTACGTGCGTGCATGCATGCATACGCGCGCATGCGTGTGTATGTGGTGTGTGTGTGTGTGTGTGTATGTGTGTAGGCCCTATCAATAGCATTGTGTGTGTATGTGCTCGTTCTTCTTTAATCTCATCATTGGAATGCGATGAGAGGGGGAGGGGGGGGGGTAGGGTCTGCCTGTGCAGACTCTTTCTTTCCTGGGATGCCTTGGTAGGTGATACCTATATTTTTGCACCCTCACAAAAATATTTCCCACAACAACATTTTTAACTGCAAAATAATATAATCCGAATTCAGTGCACTTCGAAGGTGATCTTCCATTTTGGGGGGATGTTTTGCAACATGGAACATTTATAGAACAAATAACATGAAAGCAAAAATAAAATAAAAAGTGCCACTTTTAACATGGGTACCCAGGCTAGTGGTAACACAGCTCCTACTGATGATTGACACATGCCAGTGGTCAGTCTGACTTGCTGCTGTTGGAGGGGTTAGGCGTAGGCTCCTTCTATGGTGTACTGCTTGTGTCAAAAGAATAATGATCGAAATCGATTATCGATCACTGCGCCTCACAGAGGGTGATGAGATCGTGTTTCCCTTTCTAGGAATAATCATCATGGTCCATAGTATCATTGTGCAAGAGGAAATATTTCTACTAAAATCCGAACATTCCTAGTAGTTGACGACTAGGCTATCACCACTTGCTGTAGGCTACAGTTTTACTGATTCATCACTCCAGCTTCTGATTACGTTTCGATACAGCAGGGTGGTGCCAGGATAGAATCTTTCTCACCTCCTCTTTCTGAGCACAGCTGCCACAAAATCATGTATAGAAATACGAGTTGAAAACAAGGATGTGCACCTTACTTTTTGCTGTAGATTGCTTTTTCCCCCAGTCCCCACACACTCTTCTCTTATTTATTATTATTTTTTGTTATTATTCATTTATCTATTTCGAGGAAGGAAGGTGGCAGGATGGTTAAGTCGTTCGCCTGCCAACAAGTAAACCGTGAGGTTCTGGGTTTGTACCCAGCCTCGCCCTTTCTTCCAAGTTTGACAAAAAATCAACAGAATGTCAAAGTCATTTGGATGAGACTATAAACCGAGCCCCGTGTGCAAACGCACGCAGAACATCTTGCGCACATGTTAAAACCCCGTTCCGCCTTTGGAACAGCAGCCATCGTGTGCCGGTAGCAGCGGATGACAAAATTATGAAAACCCAGCATGCACACAGGTGTCATGTTTAGACACCATCCCTGAGGAAATATCGGGGAGTTGGAGTCCCAGGGTGGCTCGAGGCTGTATATGGCAACGTTCTGGTGGCTCCTGCAACGGTACTGAAACCATTTGTATCGGTCATTGCCTTTCCAATGGATCATTCCAGAGGCGT
>JASPKP010000328.1:0-2500 GCA_030674155.1 Stramonita haemastoma | reverse complement strand
AGGGAAGAAGGAGAGGAGACAGACAACTTACAGACTTTCTGACAGATCAAGACAGACAGGACGTAGAGAGATAGACAGACAGATGGACAGACTAACATACAAACCTAAATCACTGTATCATCTTAAACTATGGAATGAACAGTGGAGATGCCTATCATTGCACGCAAGAAATCATAAACCTTAAAACAATATGGAAAAAACAATTACAGAAGCTTAGGAAGCATTAGCATCTCAAGTTCAGCAAGCCTGGACTGCAATTCAACATAGTATCTCAAATTCAACATCATTTTAGCCCAAAGTCAATTTATTATAGACAGCAACGAAAATCACTATAGAACCAAAGGCACAATGTAGATATACGATCTTCCGTTAGCAGTAAGCGGATGCTACAACTGGGATTTTCAAGACAAGGAAACCGTTATGCCGACAGACAGGTTTGCAACATAGCTGTTGAAGGGGAGACACTAGAAATATTTCTGCCACTTTTTATCTCCCTTGCATGCCAAGCACAGTTACACAGGAGACAACTTGTACAGAAATTTAGTTTACTTTTGTCCAGAGAGAGAGAGACAGAGACAGAGACAGACAGACAGACAGACAGACACAGACAGACAGTGGGGAAGGGAGAGAGAGAGAGAGAGAGGGGAGAAGAAAGGGGAGAGAGAGGAAGAGAGAGAGAGAGGAGAGAGAGAGAGAGAGGAGGGAGAGAGAGAGGAGAGAGAGAGAGAGAGAGAGGGAGGAGAGAGAGAGAGAGAAGAGAGAGAGTGAGAGAGAGAGAGGAGAGAGAGAGGAGAGAGAGAGAGAGAGAGAGAGACAGACAGACAGACAGACAGACAGACAGACAGACAGACAGACAGACAGAAGACAGCAGTGGGGAAGGGGGAGAGGAGAGAGAGAGAGAGAGAGAGGAGAGAGAGAGAGAGAGGGGAGAGGAGAGAGAGAGAGAGAGAGAGAGAGAGAGAGACACACACACACACACACACACCCCAGACACACAGGGCACACAGACAGACAAAGGGGAGGGGAGAGAGAAGGGGGGGGAGTGCAGCATACCATAATGGTGCACATATTCTGCCTTTGTAAACACAGTCAGTCATCCATGAATATCGCACAGACATATTGGAATTTCCTTTTCATGGTTTTATTTCAGCTGCGAGCCGGGCTACCGACCCTCATTCCAGCTTTCTTGGCTGAATGGGGAGGTAGGCTTTCCCAGTGCTCTGACCAGCAGTGACAATGACTACCAACTGACATTCATTTTTGAAATCTTTCACCAATCATTTGAAAATATCATGGAGCACAATTCCAATACGCTGTTATAGCACAAGCGTGACAAAATACTTTTCAATTCCAACCACAGCATTACTACAGCCAAAAAACAAAACATCCTAAAAAGTAAATGCAAAACAGCTTGTTTATGCCCGCTGACCACACTTTGTAACTTTTGGGTCTGAGAAAAAAACTGTGCAACTTTAATGTAGTTGCACAGTTTTATTTTGGATCTAAAATTTTACAAAGTGTTGACTATATTACTTCAGATCAGAACATGGTATAAAATCAACTCTATTGACGTTCTTGTATCTCCTTTGGTCAAAATAAGGGTAAACCAGGATGGGCACCGCATTGTAGGAAGAAACTACAACCATAATAAAATGAAAAACCAAAACCAGACTCCTTAAAACAACCCTTCTTTAGTGACCATAAACTTTCGCTCCTATCAGACGGGAAAAGCCCGATTTCTCATACCGTGTTATTGTTTATACAATAATATCCCTACCACCACAAAAGCCATATCAGGGCTGCCACTCATTCAGTTTTCAGTGGGGCTCCAGTAAATTTCAATTTCAGGTTCAAAACCAACACCTAAACTTTCAAATATCTAACACCGTCCATTAAACAACAACAAACAAATTAATTTTTCATTTCCACAGCCCGGTTTACCAGTTGCGACTTTTCTTCTTTTCCATCCCAGCGCCCGGTATACTGGTCTCCACCCAAACAAACACCCTTCCTTCCCACAGCCCGGTAAACCGGGGTCAGCAGGGAGGGTTTTGTTTTCCCGTTAGTTGCTTTCAGTTGTCAGCCCCTAATGGGTCTTTGTTTATGTAAGGAATACCATGCTGGCAGCCTCCCTTCCCTTCCCCCCTCCCCCCTCCCCTCAATCTTGACCGTCAGCATTTTGACCCTTCAGCCACTACCCGTCTATGTAGTAGGCCTGAATGGAATGCAGTTCGATTTACCCAAAGATTACTGCATTTGTCTTCCAGCTCTCACCTCCCCCCATACCCCCCCCCCCCCTTCGTGAGAAATTAGTTGGTTATAGAATGAGTGTAAGAGTGTGTGTGAAGATGTGGCTTATTTCTTGGCTGTGAAAATGGAAGGTGGAGAGAATTGGATTCTGATCAAAGGGGGTATCATACATGTGTCACCTATGTGTGAATATCATGTGATACTTGAAAGAAATGCAAACTATGTGTTAGAGAAATGTAATACTATCTGT
>JASPKP010003274.1:10000-20330 GCA_030674155.1 Stramonita haemastoma | reverse complement strand
TATTTGACCACCTTTTTCCTGGGGGGCGACTTTTGCTCCCCAGCCGCCACCACCACCACTTCGGCTCCTCTACAGGCACCGGAGGGGACCGTTCTCCAGCCCTTGCCTGGTTTTGGGGGAGGGGCTGGTTTTTCTTTTGATCCGAGGGTCGGCAGTTTGGACCCCGAGATGGGAGCTGGCATTTTCTGTGCGCCAACAAGATGCACAGGAGCGGGCACAATCTGTTTTGTCAGATTGAGGATACTGAGTATCCTTTTAAACTGCATTTTTAAGTTGCATTTTCACACACACACACACACACACACACACACACACACACAAACACACACACACACACACACACACACACTGTTCTTGTTTTTTGTGGACTTTGGTTAAAAATAATATCTTTCATTCTTTTCAGTGGACTCTGGTTAAATAATCTTTGTCTTGGTGTGAGTGGACTCTGGCTAAATAGAATAGCTTTTCTTGTTTTCAGTGGGCTCTGGCTAAATATAATAGCCTCTTCTATTTTTGGTGGACTTAAACTAAAGTTAATGGCATTTCTTCTTTATCAGACGCTGACCAAATATACCTGCCATCATTTTCAGTTGGCTCCAGCAATTTTATAACTTTTCTTCTTTTTCAGTGAACTGAGTTAAATATAGCTGTTCTTCTTTGCAGTGGACTCCTGCTAAATATAGCTTTTTTCTGTTCAGAAGACTCTTGCTGAATTCAGCTGTTCTTCGTTAAAGTGGACTCTTGTTAAATATAGTTTTTCTTTTCAGTGGACTCCTCTTCAATATTGTTCTTTTCTTTTCAGTGGACTCCTGTTGAATATAGTTTTTTGTTTCTTTTCAGTGGACTCCTGCTGAATATAACTTTTTGTTTTAAATAGACCTGTTTGGTATAGCTTTTTTGTTTTCAGTGGATTCCTGCTTAATATAGTTTTGTTTTGTTTTGAGAGGACTCTTTCTAAATATGAGGTTATTTTTAGAGGACTCTTACTAAATATAGTTTTTTTTCCAGTGGACTGCTGCTAAATATAGCTTGTGTGTTTTCAGTGGACTTGGATTAAATATGGCAGCTTTTTTTTTAGTGGACTATAGCTTTTTTTCAGTGGACTGTTGCTGAATGTAGCCTTTTTCTTGATAGAAGACACTCATTCACTTTGAGTTTTTTCCCTGCTTGTGTGATACCTGTTAATCTTCATTGTGTATTGCCAAGTAGTGGCAATGTGTGCATGGCAGCAGCCCCTCACAAAACAAACCATAAAACACAAGCACAGCTGAAGCAGGCACAATCTGCTTTGTCAGATTGAGGATACTGAGTATCAGTTCTGATTTCCCTCCTAGTTTTTGCTTTTTAAATTTTATTTTATATCGTAAGGCATGTAGGGTGATAAAAGCAATGTATTCAATTGTAAGCATTATGGTTTTGTAGTAATGTTGTGTAGAAATCATCTTCTTGCTTGTTGTTGCCTTTGAAAGAAGAAACTTATTGTCAAGTTTTCTGCCCTCAAAGCTAGCTTAGTCTTTGATGCAGATTGTTTTTACTTCAGTTCTCTAGCAAGATTTAATGTTTTTCTCCTATTTTGAAATGGAATTTTTTTTCTTAGAGAATTCTTGCCAGTTAAGGTTAACCAGTAACTTGTATAATTTTGATTGTGTTCCATTCTGGTGGTACTAATACAACGAAGAGGAAATGTTCATGAAGGAGTAGGGCTGGGCTTTAACCGTCTTAGCCCCGTTGCGGCCGCAGCCGCCCGTAACAGCACCTGCTGCTAGATTCCGTTGCGGCCGTAGCCGCCCGTTGGTCCTGACCACGTGGGCAGTACTTTTCCATCACACACATACCTCGTGGTTCTCACACAATGTGTCTGAAATTTGGTGGGGCGATGCAGGGAAGGTTTCAGATGGTGCCAGTGATAAATTTAGACCACTAACAGTGTGTACTTGGGAGGGAAGGAAGAAAGCAAGGCTGGCGATAGAAACGCCTTTCACTCATAACGCGTGGCGAAAAAAAATGGCGTCTTCGGTGGTAGCAGACCATTCATCTAACTAACTAGACAATAAAATGAACGTGTTTGCATTGGAAGTAGAAAAAATTCAATGATAAATATTAAGTGAGTCAGAAATAAAAAGCTGACGGGGGAGAAGAGAAAGGAAATAACGCAGTTAGAGAGAAGAATGAACCCGACTACACGGCACATTCCTGCAAACGTGGCGACCTGTGCTACCCACACGCTGTGGAGAAATTTGACGGGGGGGGGGGGGGGGGGGGGGAGGGGGAGGTCCGCAGCATAAACACCAGAAAATGTGACGCCTTTTGTCTATTTTCTAGTTAATACCACACTTTTTATTTGAAACTCAACGGACAGATTTGCTGATGACGAAAATACCGAGAAGGAAAAGAAAATAGACCTCAAGTCTGCCAAGATGCCACAGGTGACAGCGATAGGTACACCCCCGACACATCCACATTTTGTGCTTTCTGTGATGTGATGTGTCCCTGTGCCATCACTATGACTACTTTAAAGGCTATCACGATTAAAATTTTGTAGAATTACAGAAGTTCTGTGTTGTTTCATGTTTGTCACACCTGTGTGGTGACACTGGTGACAATGTGACACTTATGTACAATATTACACTTCTGTGCACTTAACAAACATGTGGTAAGACATAGACATCTGAAATGCAGTATATAGGTAAGATATTGATTGAATATTCCTTGTTTTCAAAAGACAAAAAACCAGATAAACAAAAAGTGTGCCTCATCAAGACATATAAAACAATAGGTGTTATGAGGACATTGTGTGACACATCCTTGAAGTACAATTGCACACAAACATTAATAAACACGTTAGCTAGGCATCAGTTCTTTATTCAACACTTACATGTATGAATTTGTGTCTATTCCATATATATTTTGCTGGTTTATTGTATACAACATACTTTTACCTGTGATTGGTGACAAATAAGGTGACAACGACACGACATTTTGTGACCAGACATGTAAACTTGTCTTAAAATGCAAGTACAAAGATATATCTAGCTTGTGACAAAATTTCAGCTTGATAGCTTGTCATGCACACAGACAATTGTCTCAGGAGTAGACTATGTCAGTTTGGGGTAGAAAACTTTAAAAGAATTCAAAATCTACAGGCAGTTTAGCTCTGTAGAATTCAACAACAAGAGGGTTAAATATGAGTGTTGTAAGATGCACCAGGCAGGCCCTTGACTGCAACCCGCAAGGGAAGCGGGACATAGGTCGACCAAAACAGACCTGGCACAGAAGCATTGAAGCAGAGACGAAGGCAGCCGGAATGACGTGCACCAAGCTGAGGATGATCTCCCACAACCAAGTTCATTGGAGGTGTGTTGTTGGAGCCGTATGTTCCCAAGGGAATTCACAGGTATAAATCAAGATGTGTCAGCCCAACATGTTTGGGCTTGTGCTATCAGCACTGCCATTAGGCACATGGAACGTTCTGACAACCTGCAGGAAGTAACTGATGCTCTAAAGACAGCTGTCATCAACAGAGAACTGAGCAGACTGCAGATGGCCATCGTTGCCTTTCAAGAAACCACGAGGGTGAAACGACACAAGTGTGATTCCTGAGAACAAGGACTGGTCTGTCACTTACATGCAAGGAGCAACGACACCACAACGTGCACAGCAGCAGAGTTTCAGGCTAGTTTTATGCCTTTATGTGCAGTCTGGTGTGTTTGTTCTGTTTTGTTTGTCTGTGTAGTGGGTGGCTGGTTGGCTGGTTTGATGGTTGGGTGGTTGGTTTGTTGGTTGGTTGACTGGCTATCTGGTTGGTTGGTTGGTTGGTTGGTTGGTTGGTTGGTTGGTTGGTTGGCTGGCTGGCTGGCTGGTTATCTGGTTGGCTGGTTAGTTGGTTGGTTGGTTGGCTGGTTGGTTGGTTGGCTGGCTTGTTATCTGGTTGGTTGTTGGTTGGTTGGTGGTTTGGTTGGTGGACGGGATTGAGAGTTTTCACACACACACACACACACACACACACACACACACACACACACACACACACACACACTGTTGTTGTTTTCTGTCGACTTTGGTAAAAAATAATATCTTTCATTGCTTTCAGTGGACTCTGGTTAAATATTTTTTGTCTTGGTTTCAGTGGTCTCTGGCTAAATATGATAGCTTTTCTTGTTTTCAGTGGGCTCTGGCTAAATATAATAGCCTCTTCTATTTTTGATATACTTTAGCTAAAATTAATGGCATTTTTTCTTCATCAGACGCCAACCAAATATACCTGCCATCGTTTTCAGTTGGCTCGAGTAATTTTATAACTTTTCTTCTTTGCAGTCAAGTCAGTTAAATATAGCTATTTTGTTTACAGTGCACTCTTGCTAAGTATAGCTTTTTTCTTTTGAGTACACTCTTTCTAAATATAGCTGTTCTTCTTTGCAGTGGACTCTTGCTAAATATAGCTTTTTTCTTTTCAGAAGACTCTTGCTGAATTCAGCTGTTCTTCGTTAAAGTGGACTCTTGTTAAGTATAGTTTGTCTTTTCAGTGGATTCCTGTTCAATATAGTTGTTTTTTCTTTTCAGTGGACTCCTGCTAAATATGTCTTTTTTCTTTTCAGTGGACTTCTGCTGAATATAAATTTTTGTTTTAGATAGACCTGTTAAATATAGCTTTTTGTTTTCAGTGGGCTCCTGCTTGATATAGTTTTTGTTTTGTTTTGAGAGGACTCTTTCTAAATATGGGGTTATTTTCAGAGAACTCTTACTAAATATAGTTTTTTTCAGTGGACTGCTGCAAAACATAGTTTGCGTGTTTTTAATGGACTTGGATTAAATATGGAAGATTTTTTTTTAGTGGACTATAGCTTTTCTTTCAGTGGACTCTGGCTGAATGTAGCCTTTTTCTTGATAGAAGACACTTATTCACTTTGAGTTTTTTCCCTGCTTGTGTGATACCTGTTAATCTTCATTGTGTATTGGCAAGTAATGACAATGCGTGCATGGCAGCAGCCCCTCACAAAACAAACCATAAAACACAAGCACAGCTGAAGCAGGCACAATCTGCTTTGTCAGATTGAGGATACTGAGTATCAGTTCTGATTTCCCTCCTAGGTTTTGCTTTTTAAATTTTATTTTATATCGTAAGGCATGCAGGGTTATAAAAGCAATGTATTCAATTGTAAGCATTATGGTTTTGTAGTAATGTTGTGTAGAAATCATTTTCTTGCTTGTTGTTGCCTTTGAAAGAAGAAACTTATGGTCAAGTTTTCTGCACTCAAAGCTAGCTTACGTCTTTGATGCAGATTGTTTTTGCTATAGTTCTCTAGCAAGATTTAATGTTTTTCTCCTATTTTGAAATGGAATTCTTTTTGTTAGAGAATTCTTGCCAGTTAAGTGCCAGGTGTGGATCTTTTCTTCACCACACTTCAGCTATTTGTGAAGAACACTGCACCATTTGCTGCCGTCATCCGCTACTGCCTCCCAGTTTTCTGTGTTGATGTCCAGTGCTCTCATGTCACGTTTGCAGAGGTCTTCATAGTGCAGTTGTTGGCGGCCAATGCTTCTCTTGCCAAAGGCAAGTTCACGAAAGAGGAGATCTTTAGGAATACGTCCATCCTTCATTCTTCGCACGTGACCGAGCCATCTGAGTCAGACTCAGCAGTACAATATGTGGTGGTGTATGTTGTAGTGCCCGTGTCTGGTGCAACATACATATAGATTGTTAGATATCACACACACACACACACACACACACACACACACACACACACACACACACAGAGAATGATATAGGTTTTGTGAAGACTCCTTCAGCAGTGGAAATGTGGTGATGTATGTTGTGGTGCACGTTCAAGGTTCATCATCATCATCAACAGAAATGTGGTGGTGTATGCTGTTGAGCCCGTGACTGGTACAGCATACTCATAGATTGTTAGATATCACATACACAGACACACACACACACACACAAACACACACACACAGACACACACAAACACACACACACACACACACACACACACACACACACACACACACACAAACAGAGAATGATATAGGTTTTGTGAAGAATCCTTCAGCAGTGCAAATGTGGTTCATCATCATCGAGCAGTCCCTGGAGCGACAGATTCTCTTGTCTTCAGTCTTTGTCAACTTTCAGAAGGCACAAGACAGCGTCAACAGAGATGTCATCTGGAGACTGATGCACCACTATGGCTTCCCACTAAACTTCGTCACCATCATCCAACAGCTGTATGAAGATGCCATGTGTCAAGTCATCCATGATGGGAAACTGAGAAACCCATTCTCCATTTCAATCAGTGGTTTCTTACTGCTGTTTGTCGCTGTCAACCCTCTTCCTGTTGGTGGGTGACAGGATAATGCAACGATCTACAGCAGGCAGGAGAACTGGCATACAGTGGATCTTCACAAAGCAGCTGGAAGACCTGGACTTGGCAGATATCAGCCTTCTCTCCAATAGATGGTAAGATGCCCAAGAGAAGGTATGTCATGTTGGCAGGCACAATCAAGTAAGTCGTTTTATATTTACCTATAGGCTGTTGATATTTTTTTTTAAATGTTAGTATGGTTAGTTAATCTCGCTGACTGCATGACTAGATGTGGTAATGTAGTGAATGGAAGAGATGAGACAGAGAGAGAGAGAGAGAGAGAGAGAGAGAGAGAGAGAGAGAGAGAGAGAGAGAGATTTAATTAGTGAAAAATTCGGAATAAAAATGTGTTTTTTATACAGCAAAACAGAGGGAAACGTGATGAATATAAGACCTGGAAATGTGCATTTTCACACACACACACACACACACACACACACACACACACACACACACACACACACACACACACACTGTTCTTGTTTTCTGTGGACTTTGGTTAAAAATAATATCTTTCATTCTTTTCAGTGGACTCTGGTTAAATAATCTTTGTCTTGGTGTGATTGGACTCTGGCTAAATAGTATAGCTTTTCTTGTTTTCAGTGGGCTCTGGCTAAATATAATAGCCTCTTCTATTTTTGGTGGACTTAAACTAAAGTTAATGGCATTTCTTCTTCATCAGACGGTGACCAAATATACCTGCCATCATTTTCAGTTGGCTCCAGCAATTTTATAACTTTTCTTTTTCAGTGAACTCATTTAAATGTAGCTGTGCTTCTTTGCAGTGGACTCCTGCTAAATATAGCTTTTTCTTTTCAGTAGACTCTTGCTGAATTCAGCTGTTCTTCGTTAAAGTGGACTCTTGTTAAATATAGTTTTTCTTTTCAGTGGACTCCTCTTCAATATTGTTCTTTTCTTTTCAGTGGACTCCTGTTGAATATAGTTTTTTGTTTCTTTTCAGTGGACTCCTGCTGAATATAACTTTTTGTTTTAAATAGACCTGTTCGGTATAGCTTTTTTCTTTTCAGTGGACTCCTGCTTAATATAGTTTTGTTTTGTTTTGAGAGGACTCTCTCTAAATATGAGGTTATTTTTAGAGGACTCTTACTAAATATAGTTTTTTTTCCAGTGGACTGCTGCAAAACATAGTTTGTGTGTTTTCAGTTGACTTGGATTAAATATGGCAGCTTTTTTTTTTAGTGGACTATATCTTTTTTTCAGTGGACTGTGGCACAATCTGCTTTGTCAGATTGAGGATACTGAGTATCAGTTCTGATTTCCCTCCTAGGTTTTGCTTTTTAAATTTTATTTTATATCGTAAGGCATGTAGGGTGATAAAAGCAATGTATTCAATTGTAAGCATTATGGTTTTGTATTAATGTTGTGTAGAAATCATCTTCTTGCTTGTTGTTGCCTTTGAAAGAAGAAACTTATTGTCAAGTTTTCTGCCCTCAAAGCTAGCTTAGTCTTTGATGCAGATTGTTTTTGCTACAGTTCTCTAGCAAGATTTAATGTTTTTCTCCTATTTTGAAATGGAATTCTTTTTGTTAGAGAATTCTTGCCAGTTAAGGTTAACCAGTAGTTTGTATAATTTTGAATGTGTTTCATTCTGGTGGTACTAATACAACAAAGAGGAAATGTTCATGAAGGAGTAGGGCTGGGCTTTAAATATGAGTGTTGTAAGATGCACCAGGCAGGCCCTTGACTACAACTCGCAAGGGAAGCGGGACATAGGTCGACCAAAACAGACCTGGCACAGAAGCATTGAAGCAGAGACGAAGGCAGCCGGAATGACGTGCACCAAGCTGAGAAGGATCTCCCACAACCGAGTTCATTGGAGGTATGTTGTTGGAGCCGTATGTTCTCAAGGGAATTCACAGGTATAAATCAAGATGTGTCAGCCCAACATGTTTGGGCTTGTGCTATCAGCACTGCCATTAGGCACATGGAACGTTCTGACAACCTGCAGGAAGTAACTGATGCTCTAAAGACAGCTGTCATCAACAGAGAACTGAGCAGACTGCAGATGGCCATCGTTGCCTTTCAAGAAACCACGAGGGGTGAAACGACACAAGTGTCATTCCTGAGAACAAGGACTGGTCTGTCACTTACATGCAAGGAGCAACGACACCACAATGTGCACAGCAGCAGAGTTTCAGGCTAGTTTTATGCCTTTATGTGCAGTCTGGTGTGTTTGTTCTGTTTTGTTTGTCTGTGTAGTGGGTGGCTGGTTGGCTGGTTTGATGGTTGGGTGGTTGGTTTGTTGGTTGGTTGGTTGACTGGCTATCTGGTTGGTTGGTTGGTTGGTTGGATGGTTGGCTGGCTGGCTGGTTATCTGGTTGGCTGGTTAGTTGGTTGGTTGGTTGGCTGGTTGGTTGGTTGGCTGGCTTGTTATCTGGCTGGTTGGTTGGTTGGTGGTTTGGTTGGTGGACGGGGTCGAGAGTTTTCAGGTACGAAGGCCTCGCTGAGCCGTAACCTGGCATCCTTAGTCCCGCAGGTCCGACATGATGCCATATCTCCAGGCGGTGTCATAAGCCTTCTCGAGGTAAAAAAAAACAGCCACCACGTGCCGCCCGTTGACAAAGGCGTTCCAGACTGTCATCTCGAGGCGGACCAGGTGGTCCACAGTGAAACGATTCTTGAGGAAACCGCACTGCTCCCTGGCCAGAAGACCCTTCGCCTCCAGATGCCACACCAGGCGGCTGTTGACCATTTTTTCCATCACCTTACAAACACAGCTGGTGAGCGCGATGGGCCTGTAATTGCCGGGGTCCATAAGGTCCTTGCCGGGTTTCGGGATAGGGATGACGCAGGCCATTCTACCAGGACGGGGGAAAAAAAACACTTGTCCAGATCCGGTTGTAAACCCTCAAGAGGGTCCGCAGACATACCTCCAGAAGATGCCTCAGAAGGCCATAATGTACCTCGTCCGGGCCCGCCAAAGTCTCGCCGCAAGACTGCAAGGCGCTCTTCAGCTCCGGGAAAGAAAACGGCAGGTTGTAGACGTCCTCATTGCTGGACGCAAAAGCCAAAGGCACTCTCTCCCGATGCCGCTTCGTGTTCAGGAACTCTTGGGTTTTCGTTTCCGCCGACGACTTTGCCCTCAAGGTGGCGGCCAGCAGATTAGCCACCGCCTCCCTGTCGGTGACCAAAGCGTCCCCCGAGCGCAAATCAAGGGCTGACTGCTAGAAGTCAGTAACTCCATTTTTTTTCCATTTTGAGATTTTATACTCTTCTGATAGATTTGGACTCGCTCTTTCCGATGGCGATGTCAGATTATTGTTTTTAGTAAAATTGATTGAGTTATTAATTAAAACCTAAATCAATTATCTTATATCCCTGGTTCTTTTGACAGCAAAAATTACTTAAGTAAAGTTACAGACTTATAGCTCGCTTTGTTTTACCGGGCAACACACAAGTGTGATAGCTAAATGTACGTATCTTGCTATCCTGACTTATAGCAGTGTCAGAAAAGGACGCATTTGCCTGGCAGAGTACTGCTAGAACTCAGATTCTCAACTTCCGGAGTTATAGCAAACAAGTTTTCTTAATGAATCATCTCTTCCCATTGGCCAAAACATAGCAAGTGCAAGATACCGACTTGAAGCAGGTAGCGTTGGCGGTCTGCTAGTGTAAACTTGGTGTTGAGATATGTGCATCTGGCACCTGTCCGGTTGGTACTATCAACATTTGCATGTGGGAATGGCTCCTTAATTTGGTTCCCACTACTAGGGACGATTTTCTGGACACAGCAGTTTTCTTCCCATTTTGCCATTTTCATTTGAAGAAGCAACACTTTTTCAGTCGAATTATCCAGCCTTTGTTCTTCCCATTTTGCGATTTTCAGTTGAAGAAGCAACACACTTTCCCAGTTGGATTTTCCAGCCATTTTTCATCGCATTTATCTCAAAAGGTAATGATGTTTTATGTTTCTGTCTCACGCCTCACGCCTCCTAGACTTGAAG
>JASPKP010003274.1:0-5000 GCA_030674155.1 Stramonita haemastoma | reverse complement strand
TATAGCTTTTTTGTTTTCAGAGAACTCTTACTAAATATAGTTTTTTCAGTGGACTGCTGCAAAATATAGCTTGTGTGTTCTCAGTGGACTTGGATTAAATATGGTTCCTTTCTTTCAGTAGACTCTGGCTGAATGTAGCCTTTTTCTTGATAGAAGACACTTATTCACTTTGATGTTTTTCCCTGCTTGTGTGATACCTGTTAATCTTCATTGTGTATTGCCAAGTAGTGGCAATGTGTGCATGGTTGCAGCCCCCTCACAAAACAAATCACAAAACACATTCACAGCTGAAGCAGGCACAATCTGCTTTGTCAGATTGAGGATACTGAGTATCAGTTCTGATTTCCCTCATAGGTTTTGCTTTTTAAATTTTATTTTATATCGTAAGGCATGCAGGGTTATAAAAGCAATGTATTCAATTGTAAGCATTATGGTTTTGTAGTAATGTTGTGTAGAAATCATCTTCTTGCGTGTTGTTGCCTTTGAAAGAAGAAACCTATGGTCAAGTCTTCTGCACTCAAAGCTAGCTTACGTCTTTGATGCAGATTGTTTTTGCTATAGTTCTATAGCAAGATTTAATGTTTTTCTCCTATTTTGAAATGGAATTCTTTTTGTTAGAGAATTCTTGCCAGTTAAGGTTAACCAGTAGTTTGTATAATTTTGAATGTGTTCCATTCTGGTGGTACTAATACAACGAAGAGGAAATGTTCATGAAGGAGTAGTGTTGGGCTTTAAATATGAGTGTTGTAAGATGCACCAGGCAGGCCCTTGACTGCAACCCACAATGGAAGCGGGACGTAGGTCGACCAAAACAGACCTGGTGCAGAAGCATTGAAGCAGAGAAGAAGGCAGCCGGATTGACGTCCACCAAGCTGAGGAGGATCGCCCACAACCGAGTTCGTTTGAGGTGTGTTGTAGGACCCTTACGTTCCCAAGGGAATTCCCAGGTATAAATCAAGTAAGTCAAGTTGTAAGAAGAGATGTGTTGGCCCAACATGCTTCGGTTGTGTTATCAGCCAGATGGTGTGAAGGCAGATTCAGCTGTGGAATGTGTGATGGTGTATGTTGCAGTGCCCGTGTCTGGTGCAACATACACATATATTGTTAGATATCTCACACACACACACACACACACACACACACACACACACACACACACACACACAGATACACACACACACACACACACACACACACACACACACAAACACACACACAGACACACACAGACACACACAGACACACACAGATACACAAACACACACACGCACACACACACACGCACGCACGCACGCACGCACGCACACACGCACGCACGCACACACACACACACACACACACACACACACAACGCACACACACACACACACACACACACACACACACACACACACAGTACGATATAAAGAGATCAATTCTGTGGAGATTGATCAGAGTTTATGGAAGAGTAGTAGTTGTAGGCCTCTATCAGTTGGTGTCAACTATGGAATTCGCGCCAAAGGAGAGGTCATTTGTTCAGCGGCAACACCAGCTGTGGCTGGTAAGTCCAATGCGAGAGTGGCAGTCTCTGTTGCATGTGATGCAGCTGTGGCTTGTTGAGGTGGCTGGAGTACATGCCTTCTGCTTGGATTTCTTTTCGTTTGCTCCGTGTGGATCTTTTCTTCACCACACTTCAGCTTTTTGTGGAGAACACTGCACCATTTGCTGCCGTCATCCGCTACCTCCTCCCAGTTTTCTGTGTTGATGTTCAGAGCTCTCATGTCACGTTTTCAGAGGTCTTCATAGTGCAGTTGGGGGGGCCAATGCTTCTCTTGCCGGAGGCAAGTTCACCATAGAGGAGATCTTTAGGAATGCGTCCATCCTTCATCCTTCGCACGTGACCGAGCCATCTGAGTCAGATTCAGCAGTGCAATGTGTGGTGGTGTATGTTGTAGTGCCCGTGTCTGGTGCAGCATACACATAGATTTTTAGATATCACACCACACACACACACACACACACACACACACACACACACACACACACAGAATGATATAGGTTTTGTGGAGAATCCTTCAGCAGTGCAAATGTGGTGATGTATGTTGTGGTGCACGTTCAAGGATCATCATCATTATCAACAGAAATGTGGTGGTGTATGCTGTAGAGCCCGTGACTGGTACAGCATACACATAGAATTTTAGATATCACACACACACTCACACACACACACACACACACACACACACACACACACACACACACACACACACACACACACACACAGAATGACATAGGTTTTGTGAAGAATCCTTCAGCAGTGCAAATGTGGTTCATCATCATCGAGAAGTGCCTGGAGTGACAGATTCCCTTGTCTTCAGCCTTTGTCGTCTTTCAGAAGGCATTTGACAGCATCAACAGAGATGTCATCTGGAGACTGATGCACCACTTGGCTTCCCACCAAACTTCGTCACCGTCATCCAACAGCTGTATGAAGATTCCATGTGTCACGTCAGCCATGAGGGGAAACTGACAAACCCATTCTCCATTTAAATCAGTGGTTTCTTACTGCTGTTTGTCACTGTCAACCATCTTCCTGTTGGTGAGTGACAGGATAATGCAACGATCTACAGCAGGCAGGAGAACTGGCATACAGTGGATCTTCCCAAAGCAGCTGGAAGACCTGGACTTCGCAGATATCAGCCTTCTCTCCAATAGATGGTAAGATGCCCAAGAGAAGGTATGTTCATATTGGAAGGCACAAACCAGTTAAGTCATTTTATATATACCTATAGGCTGTTCATACTTTTTAAAAATGTTAGTATGGTTAGTTAATCTTGCTGGCTGCATGACTAGATGTGGTAATGTAGTGAATGGAAGAGAAGAGAGAGAAGAGAGAGAGAGAGAGAGAGAGAGAGAGAGAGAGAGAGAGAGAGAGAGAGAGAGAGAGAGAGAGATTTAATCAGTAAAAAAACTCAGAATAAAAATATGTTACTTATACAGCAAAACAGAGGGAAACGTGATGAATATAAGACCTGCAGATGTGCATTTTCACAGACACACACGCACTCACACACACACACACACACGACACACACACACACACACAACAACACACACACAACACACACACAAACACAGACACACACAGATACACATACACACACCACACACACACACACACACACACACACACCACACACACACACACCACACACACACACACACACACACACACACAGTACAATATAAAGAGATCAATTCTGTGGAGATTGATCAGAGTTTATGGAAGAGTAGTAGTTGTAGGCCTCCATCAGTTGGTGTCAACTATGGAATTCGCGCCAAAGGAGAGGTCATTTGTTCAGCGGCAACACCAGCTGTGGCTGGTAAGTCCAATGCGAGAGTGGCAGTCTCTGTTGCATGTGATGCAGTGTGGCTTGTTGAGGTGGCTGGAGTACATGCCTTCTGCTTGGCTTTCTTTTCGTTTGCTCCGGTGTGGATCTTTTCTTCACCACACTTCAGCTTTTTGTGGAGAACACTGCACCATTTGCTGCCGTCATCTGCTACCTCCTCCCAGTTTTCTGTGTTGATGTCCAGCGCTCTCATGTCACGTTTGCAGAGGTCTTCATAGTGCAGTTGGGGGCGGCCAATGCTTCTCTTGCCGGAGGCAAGTTCACCATAGAGGAGATCTTTAGGAATGCGTCCATCCTTCATCCTTCGCACGTGACCGAGCCATCTGAGTCAGATTCAGCAGTGCAATGTGTGGTGGTGTATGTTGTAGTGCCCGTGTCTGGTGCAGCATACACATAGATTTTTAGATATCACACACACACACACACACACACACACACACACACACACACACACACACACACACACGACAAAACAGAATGATATAGGTTTTGTGGAGAATCCTTAGCAGTGCAAATGTGGTGATGTATGTTGTGGTGCACGTTCAAGGATCATCATCATCATCAACAGAAATGTGGTGGTGTATGCTGTAGGCCCGTGACTGGTACAGCATACACATAGAATTTAGATAAACACACATCACACACACACACACACACACAACACACACACACACACACACACACACACACACACACACAGAATGACATAGGTTTTGTGAAGAATCCTTCAGCAGTGCAAATGTGGTTCATCATCATCGAGAAGTGCCTGGAGTGACAGATTCCCTTGTCTTCAGCCTTTGTCGTCTTTCAGAAGGCATTTGACAGCATCAACAGAGATGTCATCTGGAGACTGATGCACCACTCTGGCTTCCCACCAAACTTCGTCACCGTCATCCAACAGCTGTATGAAGATGCCATGTGTCACGTCATCCATGATGGGAAACTGACAAACCCATTCTCCATTTAAATCAGTGGTTTCTTACTGCTGTTTGTCGCTGTCAACCATCTTCCTGTTGGTGAGTGACAGGATAATGCAACGATCTACAGCAGGCAGGAGAACTGGCATACAGTGGATCTTCCCAAAGCAGCTGGAAGACCTGGACTTGCAGATATCAGCCTTCTCTCCAATAGATGGTAAGATGCCAAGAGAAGGTATGTCATATTGGAAGGCACAAATCAGTTGTCATTTTATATATACCTATAGGCTGTTCATACTTTTTAAAAATGTTAGTATGGTTAGTTAATCTTGCTGGCTGCATGACTAGATGTGGTAATGTAGTGAATGGAAGAAGAGAGAGAAGAGAGAGAGAGAGAGAGAGAGAGAGAGAGGAGAGAGAGAGAGAGAGAGAGAGAGAGAGAGAGAGAGAGATTTAATCAGTGAAAAACTCAGAATAAAAATATGTTACTTATACAGCAAAACAGAGGGAAACGTGATGAATATAAGACCTGCAGATGTGCATTTTCACAGACACACACGCACTCACAACACACACACACAGACACACACACCACACACACACACACACACACACACACACACACACACACACACACACAACACACACTGTTCTTGTTTTCTGTGGACTTGGTAAAAATAATACTTTACTTTCT
>JASPKP010003273.1:7500-20331 GCA_030674155.1 Stramonita haemastoma | reverse complement strand
TCTAACTCCCCCCCCTCAATCCCCCCCTTCCACCCCCCCCCTCCCCATCCCCCCCCCCCCCCCCCCTGCGAAATAAAACAAACCAACCCAAAACAACAACAGACTGTCTGATTAGTCTTGGCATGAAATCTTATCCTCGCGTATTAAAGACCCTTCTGTCTTCCTTCTTTCTTTCCTTCTTTTTTCCCTTCCTTCCTTCGTTTCCTTCCTTCCTTCCTTCATTCATAGGATATCTGTTTTCATCCCCGAAGTCGGAATGCGTTTACCTTAGTGGTGGGGAAAAAAACGGTCGCATACACAAAATCTCACAAATGGTTCTAAACAAGGAACAGGAGAACGGGATAGCTCAGTGGTCAGAGCACTCGCTTTTCCCCAAGCTAAGGTTAAGCAGCATCGAGCTTGTTTACCAAGTAGAATGGTGACCATTTGCACGCCTTGGCTTCAGTGCAGTCCCCTAGTTCACCCAGCTGTAAATAAGTAATACCCTCTTTAGGGTCAGGGAAAGTAAATCAGCGAGGGAGAGGAGATGGGCGCCACCTTCAATATGCTGACCCCTAGAGATGCTGAGGTCTCTAATGCCTCGCTTCCCAACGACTTCATAGGTTATGAAAAAAACCCTTACCTTTAAGGAACAAAACAGAAAAACAAAGCAAAACTGTTCTCTTTTTGTTTGTACCTCATCCCCCCCCCCCTTCCTCCCCCAACCTGTCTCCCATCCTTCCCAAACTTTACCGTAATGTGTATGGTTTTTCAGATTTGAACCAGACAAAGGACAACAGCACCGGTAACGGCCCCTCAGACACAACAACAGCACACGACCCCTCTGTGGCCAGTTCTTTTGGGGAAGTCACTACGTTAGCAACAACAGATCAGCCCAGAGTGACTTTCCCTACAGCTACGGAGGATCCAGCTATAACGACAGACAACTCTAGCCAGCAGAAGTGTGTCCTTCAGGATGATGGAAGTTGCGTCCCTTATACCGACACACTGCTGGGCCTTTTCGGCAAAGGGAAGGAGGAATTTTCGAATAACCAGCAGGTAAGAGCTGGATTGTTGTGGGCCCTTGATGTTTTTATTAAAAAATGAAGAAACTGTTTATTTTGACTTATTTTACGCAGGCAGGCTCGCACTCACGCGTACGCACGCATGCATGCACGCACGTACACAGAAACACAGAGAGATTAATTAATTAATTAATCTTTTATATCGAGGATAACAGAATAAGCAATCATGTGCTTTTTTTCATCCGGTCCCCGTGTGTATGCAGTTTTGTAAATGTTGTCATCTGTTCCCACCGGCACACGATGGCCTACTCTTACGAAAAGCGGAACAGGATTTAACGTGTGCGCAAGATGTTCTTCCTGCGTTCGCACACGGGGCCTCGGTTTAAAGTCTTATCCGAAGGACTTTTGGGGAGAGTAGAGTCAGCACTGATGTTAACTCCAGGAGAAAAATCTCCTCGACCGGACTCGAACCCGAGAGAGAGAGAGAGAGAGAGAGAGAGAGAGAGAGAGAGAGAGAGAGAGAGAGAGAGAGAGAGAGATTTGATTGATTTGATTTGATTTGATTTATTCTTTTATATCGAGGATAATGGAATAAGCACTCTTGTGCTTTTTTACATCCAGTCCCCGTGTATATTCTGTTTTGTAAATGTCATCTGTTCCCACCGGCACACGATGGCCTACTCTTACGAAAAGCAGAACAGGATTTAACGTGTGCGCAATATATTCTGCGTGCGTTTGCACACGGGGCCTTGGTTTAAAATCTCATCCGGACTTTTGGGGAGAGTGGAGTCAGCACTGATGTTAACTCCAGGAGAAAAATCTCCTCGACCGGAATCGGTCGTCAAATTGAGAGAGAGAGAGAGAGAGAGAGAGAGAGAGAGAGAGAGAGAGAGAGAGAGAGAGAGAGAGAGAGAGAGAGAGAGAGACTGTCTGGTATATAAAAAAATATCTAAAATCAGAACAATGAAGCTTACCTTACTCATGTTACAGCAGAATGTATGTAACCAAAACGTACAAAAAACAAGTGCCACCCCCCACCCCCACTTTGTTCCCCAACTTCCCCTTCCCATCCCAGAGCCTAAAAGATGTTCTAATATTATCTGAAAACACACACACACACACACACACACACACACACACACACACACACACACACACACACACACACACACTCACACACTCACACACCACACACACACACACACACACACACACACACACACACACACACACACACACACACACACACATACACATTTTACTTTAGTTTTCAACCAAGGTTGATATTTGTATTTGATTGTTTTAGAAGTCAATTTTCTTGATTTTTTTTTGTAAGGGCAGGATGAAAAAAAGTTGTGTAAACTTACTCTTTTACCCTCAATAAAGATCATTTTGACTTGACTTGACTTGACTTGACACACACACACACACACTTTTAAATCTTTCTGGAAAAAAAATGCAGGAGAGTGGACCAAGAGGGTAGAAAATAGACAAGAAGATAGTGACAGGAAGAAAATGAACAAGGCAGAAACAAAGGGAGGGATAGAAAAGAGGAATTCTGAGCACACTGACAGGCCACTGGCATCCCGACGGGGAGAAACAGATTTTTATATGTATTTTTCTCCACCAGATAGATAGACAGACAGACAGACAGACAGACAGACAGACAGACAGACAGATAGACAGATAGATAGATAGATAGATAGATAGATAGATAGATAGATAGATAGCTAGCTAGCTAGCTAGCTAGATAGATAGATAGATAGATAGATAGATAGATCTAGGAATATTTCTGGTTTAAAAAAAATCACAAAAAGCATGGCACGATTTTTGCTGTAAGTAGTTAACGTCAGCCTTTTGACAGGTGCAGGGGAAGTGATTATCGACACTATGTTTTTTTAATCCACCTTAGTACATGTGAGCTGTCGTGCTCTTTGCATGGGGTCTGATTACTGTCTGTTGATTCACCACCCTGTCAAATTCATCGTTAATTTTATTTTCAATCTGAAAAACAACAACAAGAACAGCAAAACCACCCCAAAAATGCATCAGACAAGGTATGTAGCTGGACAGAAAACAGACATTCTTGTCCCCAAGGTAGAATTTAATTGACATCAAGTTTTCTCTATTTCATAGGCCTGTAATGTCACAGGCTGTCTGTAAAGCGGGAATTGCTGGAAAAGAAATATGTGTGTGTGTGTGTGTGTGTGTGTGTGTGTGTGTGTGTGTGTGTGTGTGTGTGTGTGAGCGTGCGCGCGCGCCCGCACATGCTTGCCATAGGCTTCATACGCACAATCACAATCATCCATGCACGTATGCATACTTGCGCGTGTGCACGGCGCGCGCACACACACACCCACACATTCCTGGGGTAGGGGGAGGAGTTAAAAAATTATCTAATGACAGCAGAATTACCGTCAGTTTGACAATAAGGATCATTACCAAAAAACAAAAAGATTTATTCAGTCTAAGAAAGACTGGTAGCCCTGAAATGTGAAGTAGGTGGGTGATGAAAGCCATGTTGAAATCACTTGCTTCCCACAGAGAGAAAGCGGCGTGGATCAATGTTCTGTATGTCCTCAGGTTACAGAATGAAGTGAACCTTGTTGGTTTATGTTTTATCTGTGGGATGAGTTGTCCATAAGAAAAGTTGTTTTTATTTATTTAAAAAAAATATATTTTATACCACTTTATATCACAGCAGATTTCTCCACGTGAAATTCGGGCTGCTCTCCCCGGGGAGAGCGCGTCGCCACAAGTGCAGCGCCTGCCCATTTTTTTTTCTTTTTCCTGTCTGCAGTTGTACTTGTTTCCCTATCAGAGTGGCTTTTTTCTACAGAATTTTGCCAGGGACAACCCCCTTTTGTTGCAGTGGGTTTTAGTTACGTGCGCTAAATAATGATGTGTAACACACAGGACGTCGGTTTATCATCTCATCCAAAAGTCGAGCACCCAGACCACCACTCATGATCTAATGGATGGGGAAAAAAAATATTGGTTCGTTTGTTTTACTTGATGGTGGTCTCCAGGAAACGCGCCTGTCTAGAAAGCGAAAAGTCCGGGTCGGAGTGCGCAGTGGTTTGAACCCCGTTTAGGCCCAAAACTTTCCCTCCGTCCATTAGACCATGAGTGGTGATCTGAGTACTAGTCTTTTGGATGAGACGATAAACCGAGGTCCCGTGTGTTACACATAATTATTAAGTGCACGTAAAAGAACCCATGGCAACAAGACAGTTGTCCCTGGCAAAATTCTGTAGAAAAAAGCCACTCTGATAGGGAGACATACAGTTGCAGACTGGAAACGAAAAAAAAAAAAAATGAAATACTGGGTGGCACTGCTCTTGTGACGACATGCTCTCCCAGGAGAGAGCAGCTCGGAATTCACGCAGGGAAATCTGGCGGGACATAAAGTCGGTGTAACGTAAAAAAAAAAGAAAAAAAATACTGCCTCATTCTCTTTAACAACTCCTGACGTTTCTGTTCCCCGTTCCACTCATTCCTATCTTTACATTGTATTTCCACCTTGTCCCTTATTCTTAGGGTCACAAGTCTACAGGGAATATATATATATATATATATATATATATATATATATATATATATATACATACATACATACATACATACATACATACATACATACATACATACATACATACACACACACACACACACCCACATACGATAAGCTTTTATATGTCTTTTCTAGTCGATGGTCTTAATAACATTGTATTCCCACATTGGTGTGTGAGTGTGTGTGTGTGTGTGTGTGTGTGTGTGTGTGTGTGTGTGTGTGTGTGTGTGTGTGTGTGTGTGTGTGTTTTTGTCTTCAATTTTACGTCTGTTCACTTTTAGTGATATTAGACGGGGAAAAAAAAAAAAAAAAAAAAAAAAAAACACCACCTCACCCCCCCCACCCACCACACAAAGAAACTTGATAATGGAACAGGAATAATAAAAACATGAAAAAAAACAACAACTCACTAGCATTAATGCAACTATAACAAATGTCCTAAGGGACTGTAACAGAGACCTTTCACAATTTCAAATGCCAATTTTAAATTATTGAAAATACTGGTAAGGGAGTTTTCAGAAAAATGGGGCATGAAAGACTTTACACTCTTGCAGTCAAACAGTATATGAGTATTAGTGATATTCTCACCACACAAACATTTACCATTTTTGCTGAATTTGGTTGTCAATGCATTTAGTTTCATTCTATAAAATAATGTATTAATTCTTCTTGACATGAAAACATTTACACAAGTCTTTGAATGGTTCACAACTGTTAAATTATCGGTATTGATCGCGGTCCTAGTTAACAATCTCCCATTTCGCTGATTTGTTTCAAAGACCTTTCTCCATGATTTCTGTTCTAGTAAGCTGTACCCCTCTTGCAAGGATAAAGGCACATGCAATTCTATTGAATCCAATTCATGTTTTGCACCTCTCTTAGCAGCTCTATCTGCCCACTCATTTGGAAAGAATCCAGAGTGTGAAGGCACCCAACAAAAATTTACATTTATCCCCTTTAAGGTCAAGAGATGTATGACATGCTTAATCTCCAATATAATTTTTGAAGTTTTCTTGTAACATGGAGATTTTAAAGCATACAATACCGACTTAGAATCCACACAAAAAAGAATTTGAAATATACATAATGGCAAATCAAGAATATAAGTAAGACCCATTAATATTGCTACAAGTTCTGCTGTAAATATCGTGTGATGTTTACCAACATGATATGATTTTTCAATTTTTAACGCTGGTATAACAAAAGCAGATCCCGTTTCTTGATTATCTAGACGTGATCCGTCTGTATAAATTTGTAAATGGTCAAAATATTTATGATGGATGTGGGATCGGACATCAGAAACCATTATGTTCAGATTGTCATTCTTTTTTTCATTAGACACCTCAATATCGAAGTGTGCTTTATTCATCTCCCAAGATGGGCAAGGTAATATTGCCTCTCTTGTGTCCATGCTGTGTTGATTGACTTCAGAGTTTTGAACAAGATCAGACACGTATGTACTTATAGGCATTAAAGAGGATATAGATTTTGCTCTTTTAGGAAAACTAAATTCTGATTTTACTTCTATTTCTTCTGAAATAAAGTTTTCAGTTGTTCTGTTTCTGAGCACATATTTAGCACATGCTAGTTGACGGTAATCATCTAAAGGTAATATGCCGACTTCGTTATACGTTCCCATGGCTGAGGCGTGATAAGGCACACCAAGAGCAAGCCTGTATGCTTTGCAGTCTATACTTTGTAACTTTTTAAGTAAATACCTAGGAGCACTGAAAAAGACCTCTTGGCCATACGATAATTTGAACGAATAAGAGATGTAGCTAAACTTTTCAAATTTAATGTATCTTGGCCCCAGAACTGTTTGCTGACCATCTTCAGTAAGTTCAAACATTTTTTTGCTTTAGTTAAATTGTGTTCAATATGTGCATTCCAAGTTAGCTTAGAAGTAAGAAAAACACCTAAGAACTTTATGGTATTTTTATACTCAATCATGTCGGCCCCAATTTTAAATGCTGGTAGCTCATCTGGATTACTGCTATTGTTAAAAAGCACAGTGTAAGTTTTTTCTGTGGATAAAGTAAATCCATTTTCAAACATATACTTATCGACATTGTTTAGCTGGTTCTGATATACCTTTTTAATGTAGTTTAATACTCTTTTTGGTGTGTTTCTTTTCATAGAAACATTCATCCACATACATATGTCATCTGCATATTGCACTATGACGACTTCGTTTGACAATGTCATAGGGAGATCATGCAGCAAAACATTAAACAGTAGAGGTGATATAACAGATCCTTGGGGTAGTCCCATATGAAGAGATCTAAAACCTGAATATGATTTTGCTACTCTAACTTGTATACTTCTATTAGTCAAAAAACTTTTAATATAATGATAGAAATGCCCAGAAAAACCTAGATTCTTTAGTTTACACAGCAACTTAGCATGCCAAACTTGATCATACGCCTTTTTTATATAAAAAAAAGTTGCAAGAACGTTCTTTCTTCTTGCAAACTGTATTTTTATATGCGTTGACAGTTTAACCAAGTTATCAATAGCAGACCTATCTTTTTGAAAACCCGTTTGATTGACCGGGATTATCTTATTTTTATCACAGAAATACATCAGCCTTTTCAGAATAATTCTCTCCATTAGCTTGCCAGTGTGTGAGGTCAACGCAATTGGTCTGTAGCTAGTTTTGTCTGTTTTGGGCTTTCCCTGTTTATGAATTGGAATGACAATTGACTGTTTCCAAATTACTGGCATAACACCTTCAACCCAACATTTATTGAACAGTTTATGAAGTAGAAAAATAAAGTTTACTGGTATATGTTTTAGCATGTCGTTAGAAACTGCATCTAATCCAACAGATGTTTTCTTAGTAGAAAGAGATGTTAAAGCATCTCTAACTTCTTCCACTGAAATTGCGGCATTAATATATGAACTGTTGTCAGGGACTGGGTCGGTATACTCTGTTTTATACTCCTCTTCTGTTCTATAATTCTTGCAATTAAGTGACAAGCCTTCAAGACGCATCGATTTTGAAAACATGTCTGCAAACGCTTCAGCTTTTTCTAAATTTGATGGAAATTCTTTGCTCTCTAGTCTCACTGGACAAGCTGGTAAACTAACACCTCTTTTCATTTCATGAAATTTTTCCCAAACCTTTTTAAGGTCTTTATGGTTTGAAATTTCGGTTGTACAAAAAGATGTCCAAAATTGTCTCTTAGCCTGAGCTACAACAAGGTTACAGTGATTTTTTGCTTGTTTCTGTTTTAAATTATTTTCTGATGTTTTATCTTTTAGATACATTTTATACATTAAGCGCTTATATTTAACTGCTTCCTCACAAGCTGGTGTCCACCAGATATTTCCCTGATGTTTATTTGTTTTTAGCATATTAATTTTAGGGATAGACAAAGTGGCAGCATGAAGAATGGTCTCAGTAAATTTGGAATAAAAGCGGTCAATATTGTCAGTGTCAAAGCTGTCAGTGTTGTAAACTGCGAGGATGTCTTCAAACTTCTTCCAGTCAGCTTTTTTGTAGTTAAATTTGGGAATTTTGTCTTCCTGAGTGTCACAGAAAGTTGTTGTTTTACCAAAAGTTGTGATAACAGGCAGGTGATCGCTGCCAAGTGTGTCTTTATACGTTGACCACTCACACTCTGGAGCTAATGCAGGAGACACAAACGACAAATCTAAGGCTGATGCTTTGTGACTGGCAATGTCTGGAATTCTTGTGACACTGCCATCATTTAGCAAGCATAGACAGGAATCAACTATATTTTCTACGAATCGATTATGGGATACTTTTTGACATTCTTTATCCCAGAAAGGAGCATGTGCATTAAAATCTCCTGCTATGAACCACTTTTCATTATCTTGAAGGTTGTGTATCCACTCAGTATTCAGATCATTTGGTCCCTTAGGCAGATACACAGACACAACATTTATTATTAGATTGTTTCCTAAACTTACTTGTGCTGCACATGAATGTATATCTAAGTTCTGGTTAGGCACTGGTGAAGGACATATGCAGTAATCCACCCCTTCTTGAATGTATATGGCTGCACTGACTTTAGTTGCATCATCGACTTGTTGATGGACAGGTGGATAGTAATAGCCAGGCAGCTTGGGCAGTTTATTTCTATTTACTTTGAGTGATTGAAGCATCAAAACTTGATAACAATTTTCAGCAAGGTGCTGGATTAAATAGGACAGATTAGTGGAAATAGATCTAGCATTCCACTGCATGATGGAAAATGCGCTTTGTTTTTTGAAAGGCATAATAAAGTACAATGTTATTAACTAACTAATTAAAAACTAAACAAACCCAACCCAGAAAAATATTTTACGGACAAAAAAAAAAAAAAAAAAAAAAAAAAAAAAAAATTAAAAAACAGACCAAAAAAAAACACCCAAATAACAACAAAACCCCAAAACAAAAACAAAAACCAATTTTAACTGACTAAAGAATCGTTTACAGTTTAAGACAAACTACTCATTCAAAGAATGTTCACACTGGATTAAGTAAGACAGTTTCTATAGATGTGATCAAAACTGAATAATACTACAGTTAGTGCATCGCAAGTTAATGTACATGAATTACCAGTCCGTGTTCCTAAACACATTAAAATAATAATCATGCTGTTTCTGCTGTCTCCACCATGGAAACTGGACATCGTGAAAACTGAGAGGCCACTGGTTAGATATGTACCCTGGCTGCTGAAGGTAGTCTTCACAGGTAGATCTGTAGGTTGGTACCTGGCGTGAAGTGTCGTACAACCAGCGTCTGCGTTTCCTCTTCTGCTTTTCCCAGAACAAGGTATGCACGTGTCGGCCGATGTTTCTGGCGAGGACACGTGATCCCTGGGTGTTGGGGTGGAGTGGGTCTCTGAAATAACTTTTATGAGTATTCAGGTTTTCATGGGAGATGAAGGAAACATTTTTCTCACCAAACAATTCAGAACATGTTATGGCATTGAAAACGTCTCTTTTCCTCTGCAGATCTGCATTCTTGGTAGGAGCAATTTTGCTAATTACAACTTTGGTGTCTGGGAAAGAGGCTGTAACATTTTTGACATTCCTAACCATGTTTTTACTGGCTTCTTGTGGGTCTGTGTCTTTCAGATCATTAACACCACAATGGATTATGACACACTGTGGTTTCTTCATATCAGACTTTGCTTTGACAGACTGGTGAATCTCCCCAATTTTTGGTGTATGCACTTTTACTGCATCAAAGCCATAGGAGTGACCTAGTCGCTTGCTGTTAATTCCATGCAGAACGGAATCGTGAACTAGGACAACCTTAGGCTACGGCCATAGTAAACCCGGCCCGTCCCGTTGTTTTGACGGCCGTCTCTTTGACGGGAGAACGGATCCGTCAAAGCGGCCATAGTCAACCCGGCCCGTCTCTTTCTGACAATATGGTCACCCCGAGACTGCGAGTGACGCAAAAATGAGGCTGCCGCGGTGACGTAAATCGACAGAAAATAGTTCGACATAAAAAGTGTTTTTACGTAAAATCTCCCCAAAAACTTTTATCAAAACCATTGGAATGTAATCGGGAAAGGTTAATTTACTAGTTTGTGTAGTCTAAATTTTTGAAGCACCATAAATAAGTTTTTCTTGATTATTTTCCTTTCCGTCGACCCGGCAAACGGACGTGTTGCTCGAACGTCAAAACGACGGGTTAAAAAGAACGGGCCGGGCCGGGTCTACTATGGCCACGCACAGCCGTTTTCAGTGACGCCACAGAGTAATTAAGCCGGGCAGCATTTTTCACCCGGCCCGTCGTTTTGACGGCGTCAAAACGACGGGTTTACTATGGCCTAGAGACTAGAATTATTCTCTTCCTTGAAAGTAGAATTCGATTTAACGTCATCCTTCCTTTTCGTCATCACTGTTTTTTGACGTAAATCTAGGTCGGTGTTGGGCTTTTTTGCTTTCTTCTCCAATTTAGGCCTAGGTCTATCAGGCTTCACTGACCTTTTTGGTGGTGTGGCAGTGCTGGGAGAAGACAGCGGCTGTTTCACGGCTTCTGCATAGGTGGTGGCTGGCAGGGAGGATCGTGGAGCCGAAGAGTCGGTCTGGGTTCCTCTGGTCACCATGCTGGAGGTTCGTTTGGGCTGGCTTTGGGTGTTGACAGCGCTGCTGCTGGTGGCCAGAAGGCGTCCCTGGTCAGCCACGGTCCTCTGCAGAGCAGTGATCTTCTCGCTGAGAGACATGATCATCTGTTCAGTGATGATCGAATTTGGAGAGGAGAGATCAGGATCGTTGACGGTGTTGCCATTGATTTTGTTAGGCGTCAGAACGTCTGATTTTCCGCTGGTTGTTTGGATCACAGCGTCTCCTTTCTTGTCTGGGTCAGCATTTCGTTTGGATGCTTTCACATCCAAGAAGCAGGATGCTGACCGCTGACGTCGGGTTTTTGTCATTAGTTGTACAAAAACAAGCGTGGGCACACGGATCAATTTTCGTTACTGCTTACTGTCGCCATGTTGTGACGTCATCTGTGTGTGTGTGTGTGTGTGTGTGTGTGTGTGTGTGTGTGTGTGTGTGCGCGCGCGCGTGTGTGTGCGTGCGTGTGTGAGTGCACGCGCGTGTGTGTGTATATGTGTGTGTGTGTTTGTTATATTTTTATTTGAAGTTATCTTAGAATGTTTGAACCAAAATAAAATGTAGCTATCTTGTGTCTTTTGAGATTAAGATTCGTATCAATATGCCTGTCAATATTGTAAATGTCGTTCATTGGATAATTAAAGTATTTTTGACTTGACTTGACTTGACTTAATGGTATTCGAGCATATCATAACCTTCCAGTCAGGACTTCAATGCATTAACCACTGCGCCACGACGTGCTAGTCTCTTTGTGGAAAGCTAGTTAATTCTTATGTGTGGTGAGAGCAGTTTGAGAGGGGTCAGCTAACTGCAACAGTAGACATCGCTTTAAGTCACATTAGAAGCTTTCTGCACTATTTTTATCACCAATCTCTCCCATTTCAGAGTTAAAATGCAGTTGATAATTATGTCTAGCTTGTTTACCCTTTTCATGGATTTCTATGAACAGTCATTGCATTGATACTATATAATATACGTTTGTCGTGTTGGACGATGACCTCCAAAACAGCAGAGGAGGCAGCTGCTGTTTCGGATACTGGGCAGAAATTTGATTATAGTGGAGATGCCTTGCCCACAGTACATCCCCACTCTCTCGGCCAAGTGGGCATAATGACAGTCAGCATTGGAGATGTTCTCCAAAGGCCAACTAGCCCCCAGGGCTGCAGCACATAAGGACTGTGCAAGTCAAGCCTCCTTGTCAGATCAGAGAGTCACAGTCGATCACGAAAGACAGAGCTCTGAAGTGGAATTCCATGAGTGGGAAGGCCTCTGATGATACAGCCTCTTACTTTGTTGTTGCCCCCAGCATCAAAGGTTTAATCCAGAACTGTGATAAAGCCTAGGTACTGAATGCATACTAAGCGACGTGTAATGACTATCACTGATGATGTTTTTTTACTTTGCTATTGCCCCTAGCGTCATTGGGTTAATTCAGAACTGTGATAAAGCCTAGGTACTGAAAGCTTACTAAGTGATGTGTAATGACTATCATTAAAGACTGGGCTGCAAAGCGGAATTCCATGAGTGGAAAAGTCACCTGTCATACAGACTTTGCTATTGCCCCCCCCCCCCCCCCCCCCGGGGCTGTTGTTTGTCTACATTATGATCTCTGATCTACAGAACAACACAGGAGCAGGCCTCAGTCATGAGTTCATCCACGGCCGACAGGGTCCTCAGACCCCTGAAGAGCACACCCCCTGGAGCATCGTCCACTTGTTGCAGGTACTTTGAGCATAGCTGCTTGCGATTACCTGATGATGCTTTGTTATCTTTAATACAAGGAGGACTGCAACAGTAGACATCAATTTCAGTCACTATTTTTATCACCAATCTCTCCCATTTCATATTTTATCTGCAGTTGATAATGTTGTTGTTAGAATATTGCGCTTGCAATCTGACGACCCGGGTTCGAAACCCGTTCAAGCGGATTTTGCTCCTGGAGTTAACTAACATCAGTTAATCAGTCAATTGTGAAATAAATCCGTCAGTCAATGTTTCTTTCTGTTCTCTCATCCTCATCGCAAAAGTAGACAAAAGGTTGAGCGGAATATACATTGTTTAACTCTTTATGTATGTGTGGGTTTTTAAAATTTTCTTATTTTTACTTCTATTTTGTTTTTTTATTCTTATCTTATTCTTTTATTTCGAGGATATTGGAGTAAGCATTCATAT
>JASPKP010003273.1:0-2500 GCA_030674155.1 Stramonita haemastoma | reverse complement strand
AAGAGAAGCGTCATTCATCTCTCACGGTCTCTTTTCCACAACAATGAAGGTTTAACTCTTTTGTATTTGTTTTAGATCAAAAAGCACACGTGTATGGGAGTGTAGGACTGAGAAAAGAGGAGGAAATGAATGTGATTGTTTCAACTTTTTGCTTTGAATCCATTTTCTGTTCGGGTTATGTCTTGTTTTTCTTTAGTATGCACTGTGTTTGTATTGGAGGAGGGAATAGGTAAAGGTATGTATGTGTGTGTTTTAAACGATTTTAAAGGAAACCATACATTAGTTTCCTCTGTGGGTGTGTGTGTGTGTGTGTGTGTGTGTGTGTGTGTGTGTGTGTGTGTGTGTGTGTGTGTGTGTGTGTGCAATTTCTTCGTTTGGTGTGTGTATTTTCATTTTTTTCTTTTTCATTTGTACGACATATTTCTTAATGTTTTTCTTTTTCAAATATGCCTATATATGATTTTTTTCTTAGATGGATGGCTTGATGAAAAAAAGTAATTGGACTGCTTATTCAATGTACCATCTGGAAATAAAAGTTTGACTTTGACTTTGACTTTGACTTTGACTTTCACACACACACACACACACACACACACACACACACACACACACACACACACACACACACACACACACACACACACACACACACACACTTACTTCTGGTAACAAACTGACAACTCTCCCTGCAGGTCGTGTATCCACGGTGCAATATGCAAACCTTCACCGGCTGTTGCCTAGCAACCGCAAGGGAGCGCTAAAGGGCGGGAAGGTAGCCAGTCACGTGATCAGCATCGTGGTGCATTCTTGGAAGAAGCACAGGAAGGGTCAAGGTCACCCGAGACACCTTCATCATCCGCATTCAGAATCAGCTGTGAACTTCACCCTTCCCTTTCTGCCCTTGAAGGTATACAACGGTCATTTAGATTTACCAGTTAGTTAGGGTAGGGTAGAGTGCAATCTTGCTTGTGATGTAATTCAGTGCAGTGGAATGTTTTACCACCTAGTAAGATATACTGCACTACGCTACCATATCATACGGTACCATAGAATTCCACACCATAGCATAGCATAGCATAGCGTAGCGTAGCGTGGCATAGCATAACACAGCATAGCATAGCATAGCATTGTATACCATTGTATACCACAGCATAGATTACAGTACCACACGTACCTCTAACCTACCCTGCCCTACCATAGCATAGCATAGCACAGCATAATATAGCATAGCACAGCATAGTATAGCATAGCACAGAACAGCATAGCATAGCATAGCATAGCATAGCACAACACAGCATAGCATAGCGTAACAAAGCACAGCACAGCACATCACAGCACAGCATAGCACAGCATAGCATAACATAGCATAGCATAGCATAGCATAGCATAGCACAGCATAGCACAGCACAGCACAGCACAGCATAGCACAGCATAGCATAGCATAGCATAGCATAGCATAGCATAGCATAGCATGGCATAGCATAGCATAGCATAGCATAGCATAACACAGCATAGCACAGCATAGTATAGCATAGCATAGCATAGCACAGTGCATAGCATAGCATAGCATAGCATAGCATAGCATAGCATAGCATAGCATGGCATAGCATAGCATAGCATAGCATAACACAGCATAGCACGGGTTCGAATCTCGTTCAAGAGGATTTTTCCTCTTGAGTTAACATCCGTACCGACTCGCCTCTACTTCCCTCAAAAGTCCTTTGGATGAGACTAAAAACCGAAGTCTCGTGTGCAAACACACGCAGAAAATCTTGTGTACATGTTAAAACCCGTTCCGCTTTTCGAAAAAGTAGGCCATTGTGTGCCGGTGAGAACGGATGAGAAAATTTACAAAACTGCATACACACAGGGACTGCATGTAAAAAAACCCCACACGAGAGCGTATTCCATTATCCTCGAAATAAGAGAATTAAAGAAATAGCATAACATACCTGTGTGTTTGTGTTTGTGTTTGTTTGTTTGTTTGTGTGTGTGTGTGTGTGTGTGTGTGTGTGTGTGTGTGTGGTGTGTGTGTGTGTGTGTGTGTGTGTGTGTGTGTATTTTTTATTAATTTATTCATTCTTTTATTTTTGTGTGTGTATGTGAGTGTGTGTGTGTGTGTGTGTGTGTGTGTGTGTGTGTGTGTGCGCGCGCGTGTATGTACGCGCGTGTGTATGTAATGACTATAACAGATGAAGAAAGATAAGTCTTTTCTGTGCAGACAGTGGGCACAGAAGCTCAGAGATGGTGTGTGTATTGGAAATTCAACCTGAGGTAAGCTTGGTGGATGCATTATTACACACGCACACACACACACACACACACACGCACGCACGCACCACACACACACACACACACACACACACACACACACACACACACACACACACACACACACACACACACACAGAGTGATAATTGTTTTTCAAATGTTTTACAAAAAAACAACAAAAAACAACCAACCCCCCAAAACCCCCCCCCCACACACGTTCACACACAC
>JASPKP010003272.1:5000-20331 GCA_030674155.1 Stramonita haemastoma | reverse complement strand
CTCCTCTGAAGTTTCTGGCAGTATGGCTGCCTGTATGGAAAAAGTATTTGAAAACAGTCATGACTACATGCAGACATCTCATTTTGTGTGTACTTCCACAAAGATGCCCATGTGTGATGAGTGAGAAGAGTGCACACTGTGGGTGACCCCAGTGTGACTAAGTTTTTTTGTAGGTGTGAAAAATCACTAATTTGAAGCTGTTTATGTTCATCCAGTTAGAAAATATCTGTATTGAATGTTCTGGTCAAGTAAAGTGAAAATGTTCCTGTAACATTCTTCTTTCTTTTTGGTTGAAAAAAACCCTATCCAAACAAAAGAGACAGAGGCAAAGAAAAGTGGAAAATTGTAGTAGACAGATCAGTATGCCATCAATTTTCAGGTAAAAGAGAGAGAGAGAGAGAGAGAGGTGTTTTATTTTGTTTCTTTTGTTCCAGTTTCAAAATTTATTTTGTTTTTGTTTAGCATTTAAAAAGATGTAACGATTGATATGTTTTGAAACTCTGTGTGGGCATGAACACAAGTTAGACACAGTTTATTTATACATGTTTGTTGCAATACTCACTGACACATACCAGAATGTATTAAAAGATGCGTATTGTTTGTTTTGTTCAGGTTTCAAACTTTGTTTTATTTTTAATCAACATTGAAAATGGTGTCACGTTGTATGTTTTGAAACTGCATGTGCACCTGAACGCAAAAGTGAGACTGTTTCTTTGTACATGTTTGTTGCAATACTTACAGAGACACATTCAGGAATGCATTAAAAGCGATAAATTATTTGTTAGATCATTTACATGAGTTGCCACTGAGCAGAAAATTATTTTTAAGTGATATCTTGTTGTAGACATGCATGAAGCTTGAATTTTTTTTCAATGCGGTTGTGTTTGTGTGTGTGTGTGCGCACATGTGTGCATGGGTGGCGTGTACACATGTGCTTATAATTAGTTCAATTAAACCTTTTTTTAAGAAACGGAGATTAAGGTAGTGAATAACTTGAATGTATATAAACTCATTGAATTTTAAGATGATTTTAATGCGGTTTTGATTGTTGGGATGTGATGTATCTCAAAGATTCAAAGGATGATTTGATGGACATATAGTACTTCAGGAACTGGTTAACAAATTCATGAAGAAATTAATTTGATGATATAAGGGGATAATTTGGTTAGCATTTTGATCTTTAAAGCAGGCTTAAAATGAGTTCTTTCCCTCAAGGAAAATATCCTCTTACTATGTACCAAGAGCAATTTCTGTAGAGACTTTGGGAGCAAGTCTGGTAAAACCCCCTAAAGTAATTTTACATGCTATGCTCGTATTACTTCTGTCTCATGTTCTCATTGTGGACCAACGCTGAAGATGAGTACACAATATTTATGAAGTTTAGAAATAATTAAAATTTTCAGTTTTTCTCCCCATACTTTTGCTCTGAGTAGACTGGATGGAGTTGATTGCTTGTGTGAGAATGACTACAAAACAGCAGGAAAATCTTTTTCTGATAAAAATAACTAAATCAGATAATCATTTTTAAAAAATATGTTTATTATCATGTTAAATAATCTCCCTTTCCTGGGCCTATGGTTTTAGTCCCTTATTCCAGCTTGTAGAAAAGAAAAACAACTTTCATATGGAAAAGCAAAAACAGTGCAGAGATTATATAATAATATATATATATATATATATATATATATATATATATATATATATATATATATATATATATATATATATTGTTGGTAGGATTGCCATAGTACAGATCACATGAGATTCATGTACTTTATGTAGCTCATCATTTTGTGCCTTTCAATAACCTTGTCTTATAAATTCACATTTTTTTGGATGGACAGATGCCAAGGCCAAGGAAGCAGCTGCCAGTGGCTACTACAACCCAGCTGCCCCTCACACCATGTACGCGTCCGCCCCTCCCCTCCCAACGGCTATGCTGCTCCTCCCTACCAGGGCTATGAGCCCCCTCCGGCCTATGACCAGGCAACAAAGAAGAGCAACTGAATTTGGTCATCGTCTTGTCTCCAGCTCTTGCTTTTAGCAAGCTTCATGTTGGGATACCAAAATGTAACGGTTTTCTTTGGACTGATCGAGCTGCTACTTCAGTTGTTGAGAAAAAGCTTTCTTCGTGGTGTCTTTGGTTGTCTTCTTAGCATTCACCCCCCCCCAAAAAAAAAACACAACAACAACAAAAAACTCTTGGCGCTCAATAATCATAACATGGACAGGTTTTTTTTTACCCTGAAAGGGTTTTAGATTCTTTTTGTCTCTTTCTTTTCTTTTTTTTTCTCAGAAAGGGGGGAGGGGGGTCCCTACTTTGTGCAGTGGAATATATTGCCATGTTGTTTTCAGATGTGCATGCTTTCACACCTTCTGGTGGTATGCTGGTGTCATCATCTATTTTCCGTTGTGCAGTTTATGTGTAACTGGAGATTACCTGTGTGTGATTATATATATGCTCACCATACAATACAACCAGTAAGAATTTGTCACTTGTGTATCAAAAAGAAATGAATTGTTTGATGTCATGTTTACATATGTTTGGTTGGTGAATTCCTCCTCCTTTTTCTTTCAGACTTTGGGAGGGTTTTGTTGGTTTTTTTTTTGTAAATTCATAATTTGTGAGTTTTGTGTGTCTTTTTCCCCTTGTTTTTACTCGAAAATACAATATGACAGATATCAATCATCTTGTTGTATAGCATGCTTTAGGCTTTATAAAAAAAAAAAAGAAAAATGAATGTTACATTCTGCTCCCTTCTCTTTTTTTTAAAAAGATTATTAAAAAAAAAAATACACCCCCCAAAAAAAATAAATTACCCTTAAGTATTTTGACATTCCAGTATCATAGTATTTTATAAAGTCCTAAAATAGTTTTCTCTGGACTGATGGCCTTTGCTACAAAATGTATACACACACATCTTTGCTAATAAACACCAGGGGAAAAAAAGTACCACTAGTCATTAGTTGCATGAGCCTCTCTACAATTTTCTTGTATATCAAAATTGGAAGAGGAAGTATACCATGTTAGTTGTATGGTAGGTATTTTCAGTAGTTCAGTGGATATTCTGTGATACAAATCTGCCATTAACATTATCACCCATCAGAAAACCGCCTTGTGGACTCAGTTGTTGTTTACCTGCCTGTGTACATACTGGAAAATAGCTCCGTGTATCAAGATGTAAAGTTTCATATCCTATGTAATGGCAAGACATCATATAGCAAGATATCATCCTCAGTTTTTGTTGTGGTTTTAAACAGTCTCTTTGTCAAGTATCTTATGATTTGTGTGTATAAATTCTTTTCCTACACAGAGCAGTTGCATGCATTTTCTTTCCTCCCACAATGGTTAGCAGCGTGCTACTCCATGCTGACATAGTAGTTTTGGCAGATTTTTAGTAGTAGTAATAGTAATGGGACTGGCTCAAACCTAAGCCTCACAGATTATTAAATGTCCAATCCATGAAAATCATATTTGTTGCATATTTATTTATTTATTATCAGAACTATTTTGAATGCAGTTTTTGATTATCTGTTGAAACAAAATGGTTTGAGAAAGCTGCCACTGGGAAGCCACTCTTTGCAATGGTAGTAGATGACAAAAACTGCTTGTGTGGTGTTACGCGATTTGCAGGTCGCTAACTGGATTAAACGGTTCAACTGTGTGAACCTGGTAAAAAAGAAAGTGAGAATTATTATCTCCATTGAGCCTGTCCATTTAAAAAATAAAATGTGGTGTGCAATAGAGACAGATTGGAAAATGCAAAGTAGAAGGTTGCTTTGTTTTTGCATCGCTGGTGATCATGAAGTTGACTTGAACTTAAAAAGACCAAGTATGTCCCAGACTGTGGTAATGTAGTTCTAGGCAATATGACCAGCTACTTTTCGTTTGACCGTAAAGGTTTTAGTATAGGAAGTTTTCAATGTTCTGCCCATGACGTTGCATGCTGTCAAGAGACAAGAGTGGCTGTTCTGCTCAGCTGGGTGCACATAGGGAAAAGTTAATTATGTCTGTTCTTAAATTATCCTTTTTTCTTTGTTTATCATTTATCGTATGATTTACATAGATCATTCATTGTTCATTTCGCATGCGCAGAATGATATTTATTCGGATGCTATTTTTGAGTTACAGAAGTACTGATTGTTTAAAGGTGTAAGGATTTCATAATTCAAAAGAGCGGCAAGGGGGTCCCTTATGTTGTTCAAAAACATGTTTATGTTAAATATTTATGCCTGGTTTCGTGGGGATACTGGCTATGTCACTTTTCAGTCTGGCTTAAAGGAAACCATGAATAGAGAATTGATGCCAAACAAACAAACAAAATTTTTTTTTAAATCACTCCCTCCCCCCAACGCTATTTGCTTGTACAGTTATGGCAGGTTTTGTGTCCTCAAAATAGCAAAATCTGTTCATTCACATCTCCATTGTTGAAATGGGATTTGGTGCCTAAAGTATTTTATCAGGTTCATTTGGGTATGGGAAAAAGGTGCTGGCACATTTCCAGCTCAGACATTGATAGATGGACTCTTGTTGTTTTGGCAATTTGAATAATAGAACCAGTAAACTTTGGTCTGGGTCCAGTTTGAATTCAAGAGAAAAAATGTTTACTAGTTTTAACATTTTTTTCCTACTGCCCACATCTTGAAATTGTGTTTAGCTGATTTTGTGAATTGATGGGTAGTGATCATCAATAAAAGTCTTTCATTGTTGGGACTTACATTTGTCTTTCTGAGCGCAGGTTTTCTGAATTGCTTGTCACCAGATTTAACTTAACCCTTGCAAACTGCTATGCCATAATGCGCGTGCACACACACACACACACACACACACACACACACACATAACAACACAGTTTAACAAATTTTGTAAAGATATTTATGTCACCAGTTGCACAGATCCATACACCTTCAAGCATGAACAGTACAAAAGGACTCTCTCTCTCTCTCTCTCTCTCTGAACTGCATTTACCATACATACATTACTCCACATCTGCACTCTCACTTTGTCTCCTGGTAAAACAATATACACACACAATCAAAGACATCAGATGACCACATTTACAAGTCAATGGAGTGTGTCTCATAGATTTGTAGAGCACAGCTGTCAAAGGCAAACAAAAGCCTAGCCACCCCTGTTGCCTGTTGGTATATATTGCATTCTATCTATCATAGCCAGGGAAAAAGCACAAAATCAACTTGGAGATTGTTGGCACAGGACTGGGTTTCCAGTTCACATTCAGTGTTGCTGACTGCGGGTGGTGCCATAGTCTATATCAAAGTCACTGGCTCCAACTGATGATGTAGTAGTTCTTCTTCCCTGAAACACACAGTCCCAACTTTATTGTGCACTAGTAAACACGAAAAGTTTTTCACAGACATATAAATTCATTATATAATTAAGTTCTACATATTTTTCAAAAAAGGAAAAAAAAAAACCTAGCCCTTCAGCAACCAAATGATCCAACTTTGTTGAATCAGGTTTTCAGAGGCTTCGATATATTCACTCAATTTGGCTGCTGTAGAAGTATTTTATTTAATTCATATAACTATATATATGTGATACTCATTACAAAACCCACAGTGGTTAGGCAAAATGATTTTTTTTTAAATCGTTAAATTTAATTCATTTTATTAATGACTGAAACTGAATCTTGAGTACCTATTAAGACTTGCCCAACAAGAACTATTATGGTCTATATTGGGGGGGGGGGGAGGGGCAAGAAAACCCTGTCTGACAAGCTCATCTGAAAAAGCACCTACATCACATATAACTAAAGTGAATTTCAATCGGTGTTACAGACTCGCACTAGTCACACAAATTGATAATTTGCCCAGTCCAGTCCAGTGGAGCTAAAAAAAACCCCAAAACAACAGGCAAGACAGGGTTACTACGACAGACTGCAGATATCGCCATCCTGACCGGACTGAAAATTTAGCAAATGAAGTAGAATTAACCCTTCTCTCCTTTCCAGACTGAAAAGGAGGAGGAAAGTGACAGACTCACCAACTCTGATAAGCGTGGTGTTGTTGGACAAAATGTGCTGGCCAGGCACCAAGACAAAGTCAGGCTGTTGTACACGACTGTGGTTCATGTACACACCACCTGCCTTGATCACTCGTTCAGCATCAACTGCAAAACAAGAGAAATTACCCCTCCTATGGCATAGCATGCTTGGTTTCAGTACAAGACATAATCACTTGTACTTTATAGCTTACACACAAATATATACTTTACAGTTTTCTTTTTAGTGATTCCACTTGCATCATCACAATTGAAAATTGGTACTGATTTACAAGTAAAATTTAAAGACATCCCAGAAAGGTATAGAACATGAGGAATTCTAAAAATCATGAAAATCTGAAAAGAACCTTGTAAATTTATGACGATGACCCATTCCTTACCTATCCTGCCAAAACACCCAGCCTTCATGCAGACGTCCATAACAGTCATGCCCGGGTCCAGGAACATCTCCTGTACAGGCACCTGGCTGAACAACTGGCTCAGCTCTGCAGGGGAGAGGCTGGCCACCGCCTCCACAGACGAACCGTACAGGGCTTGTGTCCACCGCTCTGCTGACTCCAGCCCTGAATCTGGGGAATTTTATCACACCTCCTTTATTCTATTCTACATTCCATTCAGTGATCTACAACTGTTAGTATATTTCATTTCTATATATAATGTAAAAGAAAATTATCAAAAATAAAAACAAATAAAGAAACCACCCAGACATATGGTCAGTGCATTGCACTTACAGCTAAGTGCAATTTAACTGTCTGTGTGTGTGTGCATCAGGTGTGTGTGTGTGTGTGTGTGTGTGTGCTTGTGTGTGTGTGTGTGTTTGTGCATGCCCGCGCATGCCAGGAGTGTGTGTGTGTGTGTGTGTGTGAATGAGTCAGGGGTGTGTGTGCCAGGTGTGTGTGTGCCAGGTGTGTGTGTGCCATGTATGTGTGCCATGTGTGTGGGTATATGTGTGTGTTGGTGTGTGTGTGCAAGTGCCAGGAGCGCATGCACAAGTGTGTGTGTGTTTATTTTCTTTTTTTTTATATCAAGGATAATGTGTGTGTGTGTGTATGTGTAAGCGCACACATGCATCTGTGTGTCTCTGAGAGCAAGCATGTGTGTGCACTCAAAGAGTGAACTATTCAGAAATGTTAACCAAGTACTTGTCCTCACTATGAATGCCATACCTCCATGCACCAGCAGTGTGACTTGTTCTGCCAGTGTCCTCTGTGCTGTCCGCTTCTCTGGTGCTGCCTGCACATACACACTTCACTTCATTCAATATCCCTTACTGTCTGCCAAACAGTCGATACAGTCCACCTAACAAAAAATACATAAAAATAAATAAAGTCACATAAAGAACATATATTAGATCACTCGGGAAAAGATTTAGGAAGTACAAATTATGCATGTTCTTCTAGCATATTATACAGAAAGATATATAACACCCCCTCAGCCCCCCCCCCCCCTCCCTTCTTCTGCAGAAAATGCTAAGGATCCAAGGGATCCTTTGGCGGGATCAAGGGGTATCAACCTTAATATCCTTCGGGAGGGAGAGGGCAATGCACCCTGAAGAGGGTTTTTTAAAAAGATTTGTTTTAACCATTTCTTATAATATATATAGATATATATATTTATAACAAAAGCAAAAAATGAAAACAAACAAACAAGACAAACAGGCGTTCTGGATCATCTTCTAGCAGTAAGAGTAGCCCACAATCAAGACTGCAGAGAGACATGATTGCCCCTCTCCACCCACCTCTCCTTCCCCATCAAAGCTAGTATAGGCAAATGTCTTGATCCCCTTACCAACAGTTCTCCATTCATCAAGATTTATTTTCCTTTTCACAAGTCACTCCTTATCTACCTGTTGTCCTCCAATGCACACCTGGCTGCTTTTTACCTGCTGTTTGGCCATGATGCTGGAGATTTCTTGGACAGGCAGGAAGGTGAACAGTTTCAGATATCGTTCCACGTCGGTGTCGGTCACATTGATAAAGTACTGAAATCACATCCAAATCAATCACACCCCAGTAATGTTACTTACACTGACAAAGTCCTAGAACCGCATGGAAATCAATTATTCATTATCAATGTCAGTCAATGTCAGTTTACTGATATTTCATCCAAACCACTCATGATGTATCAAAGTCAATCTTGTCTATAAAGTACTGATGTCACATACAAATCGATCATATTAAATCTTGGTCAGTGATAATGTACTGAAATGTCATAAATCAATTAAATCATATCCATGTCAGTCGCACTGACAAAATAGAGAAATCACATACTCACTCACTCACTCACTCAGTCCCATGTCCCAAAGGACGTAGGGGGGACATGAGAGAAGACGCAACAGAGATCTTTTTCCATGCTTCACGATCCTGTGTGGCTAGTAGGAGGTGTTGCAGGGGTTGGGCGGTCCAGTCTTTGATGTTGTCAACCCATGATTTCTTTTGGCGGCCTCTTCTTCTCTTGCCCTCGACTGTTCCTTGCAGGATGGTTTTTGCTAGGGTGTTGTGTCTTGTGGTGTGACCAAACCACATCAGCTTTCTCCTCTTTATGGTGGAGAGCAAAGGCTCTTGGGGGCCCACACGCTTTTTGATTTCTTCTTTCACATAGTTATTGGTCTTGTGTTCTTTGTATGATATTTTGAGGAGTCTTCTGTGGCACTTGTTCTCGAATGCTTGGATTCTCCTCTCTAACTCTGCTGTCAGAGTCCATGATTCACAGCCATATAGGAGGATAGATATCACGAGGGATTTGTAAAGGTGGTATTTGGTGCAGAAGCTGATGTTGTTGCTTCTGATGATCTTCTCGAGTCTGACTAGAGCAGATGTTGCTGTTGCAATGCGAGCTTTCACTTCATTGTTTGATGTGCCATCTTTTGTTAGGATGGAGCCTAAGTATTTGAATTGGCTCACCTCTTCTAGTGTTTCTCCATTCATCTTTATTTCCGTGATGTCATTACTCGCGCTGTTGACCATGATCTTTGATTTCTCTGTACTGACCTCCATGCCGTATGCGCTCGCTCGATCTGTTAAATTGTCTGTGAGGATTTGCAGTTCTTGTTTGCTGCTGCCCATGAGGTCAATGTCATCTGCAAATCTGAGGTTGCAAAGGGGTCTTCCACCAATGGAGATGGAAGTGTGGTGGTTTTGCAGTGTCTCTGTCATGATGTTTTCGAGGAAGAGGTTGAAGAGTACAGGTGAGAGAAGGCAGCCCTGGCGAACCCCAACCGTGGTCTTGAAGAACTCGCCCACGTGATTATTCATAAAAACTGCACTTTCTGCGTTCTCGTATAGAGCTTTGATGACTTCAATTAGACAGCTGTCAATGTTGAAGTGCCTGAGTACTTGCCAGAGGCCGTCATGCCATACCCTGTCAAAGGCCTTTTTGAAGTCTATGAAATTGTGGTACAAGTCTTTTTGGTGTTGGAGATGCTTCTCTATCAGAATTCTCAGATTGAAAATTTGTTCCATTGTGCTGCGTTTTGGTCTAAAGCCCGCTTGTTCTTCTGCCAGGAGTTTTTCCGCTTGGTTTTTCAGTCTGTTGAGGACTACCTGCAGCATGATCTTGCTAGGATGACTTATGAGACTGATGGTTCTGTAGTTCTGGCATTGTTTGAGGTTTCCTTTCTTTGGCAGGGGTATTACAAGAGACTGTGTCCATTCTTTTGGCCATTCTTTGGTGTCGTGGATCTTCTGACAAAGTTCTGTGAATCGCCTTGCTGTTTCATTCCCTCCATTTTTTATGAGTTCAGCTGGGATGTTATTGATTCCAGGGGACTTCCCCTTCTTCAATTGTCTAATAGCTGCATCTACTTCACACCTTAGTATTGGTGGGTCTTTATCTTTGTGTTCAGGGGGTTTGTCAGAAACTATGTTGGTATCTGGGCGTAGTGGGTAGTTGTACAATCCCTCACAGTATTCTGTCCAGCGTTGGAGGATGGCATTGTTTTCCGTTAAAAGATTTCCTTCTTTGTCTTCAATAACAGAGGCTTTAGGCTGTGTGGTTTTCGTTAGTGCTTTCAAAGTGTCGTAAGCTGTTTTGCTGTTTCCCTTGGTCATTCCAGCTTCGATGTTGTTGCATTGTTCTTCTATCCACGCTTCTTTGGCTTCTCTCATCTTTTTCCTCACTTCTCTGTGGCTATCCATGTACTTCTTGTAAGCTTCTTGACTTGTGAACTTTTGTTTCTTAAGTTCTCTTCTTTTGTCGCAGAGGTCAAGAACCTCATTTGTCACCCAAGGTTGTTTCTTTGTTCTGCTTCTTCCTAATGTTTCTTCTGCTGCTGTCGTTAGCACTTCTTTGATGTTGTTGGCCAATGTGTCCACATCATTGTCGATGGCTGTGAGTGCGGCGAACTTTCCTCCAATGTTGGCTTGGAAGATCTCAACCACTGTTGGGTCTTTCAGTTTTTCCAGGTCGAATCTTATGCGTGGGCTTTTTGGCCGTTGTTTTGCTTTCAGTTTCAGCCTGATGGTGGTAAGTACAAGGTCGTGGTCACTGCCAATGTCAGCTCCTGGGAATGTTCTTGTGTTTGCCTTGTTTATGCTGGATTTGAATCTTTGGGGTGACAGAATGTAATCAATTTGATTATGAATCAGACCATTTGGTGAGTGCCAGGTTGATGTTCTGGATGGCTTGTGAGGGTGGAGTGTGTTAGCCAAAGTCAGTTTGTGCTTCTTTGCGAATTCCAGCAGCCGCTGTCCTCTGTCATTTGTTTCTCCCAGTCCAAATCGTCCTGTGGTTCCTGCCCAGGTGTCATAGGCATCAGGTCCCACCTTAGCATTCCAGTTGCCTTCCACAATAAGGATGTCTTTTTTGGGCGTTTTGGAGATGACGTTTTCAAGTTCTTCATAGAATTCTTCTATCTGATCGTCATCGTAGTCAGATGTTGGAGCATACACTTGGATGATGGTGAGATTCTGGGGTTTTGCAGAAACTCTGATTGAGATGAGTCTGCTGGATACTGGTGTGCAGCTGATGATGCTTGACACAATCTCTTTCCTGACAATAAAGCCTACTCCATGTTGATGTAGTTTTTCTTCTCCGCTGTACCATATTTTGTGGCCGTCTTGCGTGGTTGTTTCTCCAAAGCCAATCCATCTGACTTCCGCAAGCCCTACTATGTCACATACACATCAATATTAATTATCAAAAAGAATCAGTCATGCTGATAAAAGTCTGTCATTCTACATCAGTGTTAGAAACAGCAATAAAGCTCTGAAATTACACATAAAACTAAAATATGAATTTTCTAGTAATGAAATACTGTTACTGCATACACCAGGGCAGCCACCACTCACAAAATGTGAGAAGGGAAAAATCCTGAAAGACATGGGTCCAGTTCATCTCGGTTATAGTGGGGGGGAAGGGACACAAGTGGGGGAAGGGTGGTGTAGGTTTGAGGGTAAGGTACCCATGAAACTGACCAGCTGGATTATTTACCTTTTATTATCAAAAATATAAAACTTGCTATAATAAAGCACTGTTAAAAAAAAAATCTTAAACAAGAGCCCCTTACAATCATTAGCAAATAAAAACTTAAAAAATCAGTGGGTTGCAGTACCATACCTGATACAGGTGAAAAGGGGATGTCTTCTGGGGGTCCAGCCACACCGCATTGCCTGCCGTCTTGCCCAGCTTGTCTCCTGTGGTGGAGGTCACCAGTGGTACTGTCAGACCTGTCACAAAACAGCTGAGTGGCTGACACATCACTGTTCAATTAAACGGTCTGAAACTAAGCCAGCAACATCAAACAAATAAAAACAATGAGTCTGCAACATGCTCAAAGTTTGTTGAGAACAGGCCAGAACCTGAACAGAAAGAATATGCTTCTGGTGATGAGCATTGTGAATTGATGTCTCTGATTAGTGAGCTCTTCAAGAAAAGACTTTCTGTTGTGAGTGATAAGCCATGACAGAACTATGACAAAGTCAACTATACTCACCAAAAACGGACTGTTTTGACACTTTGGAGATCAGCTCATAACCAGCAACGATGTTTCCCAGCTGATCGTTGCCTCCTATCTGCACACACACACACATAAGAGCATTGTTGTTATGAATATATGCTGATTTACAAAGACACTGACCAACAAGAACAAATCTGTAATGAGAACAACAAGCAGATCAGAACTTATATTGCACTCTCCCTGTGGAATATAAACAACATAACAAGCCATGCTTTGATGAAACAAAAATACATACAAAAACACAGGAGTACGGTTCAAATGAGAATTTTAATTTAAACTATGAACAATTCTTCTGACAAGTTTTACAACAGTTAAAGACACAAATTTTGTCTATCTGTCTGTCTACCTATTTCAGTCTGTTCAGCTGTCTCAAAACGTTTAATAAATTCTAATCTAAGTTCAACAAAATATCAAGACTCTAACTATAAGCTTTTCATACAAAATATACCAAAACTTTCTTTAAAAAGCCAATTAACAGCTAGTACACATGGTAACAAGAACTCCTGGCCCGCTGCGACCAAGAAAATATAGATACCATCATTATGCAAAGACGATGGAGATGGATAGGACACATCAGCCGACGGGAACAAGGGAACATCGCCCGAACAGCCCTCCACTGGACACCAGACGGAAAACGCAGGCGGAGGACGACCCAAGAACACCTGGCGTCGGACAATAGAAACAGAGCTGAAGACCCTCCAACACTCCTGGGGAACCATTCAGAAACTGGCCCAAGACAGGCAGGAGTGGAGAACCTTTGTTGCTGCCCTACATGCCAAGAAGGCATAAAAAGGCTTTGGATTGGATTGGACACATGGTAACAGAAGAAGCCACAATATCATTTAATACGTTCATTGAAAGTATTTAGAAAAACACTCAGCTAAACAAAACAAACAAAAATCCCTGAAAAAAAAAAAAACCAACCATTTTTCTGTTTTCAAATACATCTGGTGAACAATTGTCTATAATTGTGTGATATCAATTAGCACAAATGTATGCATGCGTGTGTGTGTGTGTGTGTGTGTGTGTGTGTGGGGGGGGGGGGGGGGGGGGGGGGGGGGGGGGGGGGGTGTACATACATAGGTAAATTTGTGCACACATGCATGCATGCTTAAGTGGGCATCATTAGGAGATTGTAGCATGCGATGCAAACTTGCATGTACAGATATACATGTACATTATGTGTGCAGGTGTATGTGTGCAGGTGTGCGTGTGAGCGTGCGTGCGTGCGTACGTGCGTGGCATGGCATGTGCGTGCATACATGGACAAATGCATAAAAACAGTAGCATGGAAGCAGCCTCACCTGAATAGAGCACTGGTGCTTCTGAAGAAGGTGTAGCCAGTCATAGGCCTGGAAGATCTGGTAGGTGAACTCTGTGAAACTCATGCCCTCTGGACTCTTCATTCGACTCTGTACACTGGTGACATCAACACAGAACAGGCCAAACATGCATTTAAAGGAAAAATAAATCATCAAATAAGGAAACATTGCAACACATGTGTTAGCTGTTTACAGGCATGCAAATGTGTAAGTATACTGCATGTTCGTGCACATGCATACACAAACACATACACATGCATACACTATAGTATATAAATTACATAAGCCTCCATCACGTAATGAGTCAAATTGTACAAGAGATCAAATTTTAATTGTTGATATGTTATTAATCTGTGATAGAAAAGATATCCAATACAGAAAACATCAGGTTGAAAATCAGACAACTGTGTGACTGAAAAATTGAAATGCTAGATTCCAGGAAGTGACAAACTGAGATTATAATTCATGAATTTTGCATCACAATATTATGTTGTCAGAATGAGGGGTTGGAAGCGCATTTTATAACCTGAAAAACATAATAACTTTTATTATCATTTTTCTTCTAAGTCTTCTTCTCACAAAATAAAAATATTGTTGTTATCATTATTATCATCATCAGCAGCAGCAGTGATAACTAGTAGCAGTAGTAGTACGATTATGATAGTGATCATAATGATGATGTTGTTGATGATGATGAGCAATGATGAGGCTGATAACTATGACTATTATCACCATCAAACCTACTTTGTTACTCGTTTATCAGTGGTACATACCTGTGTTTTGAAAGCATGGGTCCCATCCGAAAGTAACGACCAATAGTTGACAAAAACTGCACAACACTCTTTCCTTTGTACCAGTCCATGTTGTTTAAGATTCTGCAAAATATACAATATTTCAGTAAGAATGTTGATTTTTTCTATGTTATAATTTCAAACTGATATATACATCCAAAACCGCCCTACCCCTATTGAAAAGGAATGAGTCAAACAAAAACAAGTATCTCTGTAAATGAGTCTAGTGTATAATTCTTATACTGTGATAGGTGATGCTGAATAAAAAATATGGTATTTATTCAAAGTATGTAAAAAGATAAAAACAAAAAAACAAGCTATTTAGTATATTTGGCATAATCTAATCAAACACAGTGGTTCAGAGAATATATTGTACTGTGCTTACAAATTGCTCCTAATCTGTAAAGCCAAGAAGACTGTCAATGCCCATTTGTTTGTTTGTTTTTTAACCTGTCAGATTGGCAACCATTCCACAATGGATTACAAAAAGGCCAAAAGTGATGCTTTGTGATCATAATTCACAATGGATGACTTGTTTCTCAACAACAGCAGAAGGGTTTGTTATTTTTCCTAAAAAGCTATTCTAATATTTACACTGATTATTACTGAATAAATGTTTAAACTTTTTCTCATGCATCATTACTTGTGTAAGATCTTAGCTTTTACCTACTCATTTCTTTATGAATGAAGATCTACACTGAGAAAGATGAAGCCAGGGAAATCAGTCATGGATCAGAATGGTATACAATTTTCATGTCTTAATTAATGATCTTCTTCAATTTCTCTTGAATTAAACAGACAAATTGTGAATTACGATACTAACAATTTCTGCTGAATTAAACAGACAGACTGTGAATTATGATACTAAGAATTTTTTGCTGAATTAAAACAGAGTGTGAAATTTGATACTAACAATTTCTGCTGAATTAAACAGACAGATTGTGAATTATGATACTAACGTGAAATTGGGCAATGGTTGTTTGGCATTCTTGTGGATGTGAGTGCAATAGTTGTCGAAAACTCGTTGCACATTTTCTGAGATTCTCTGAACATTTTCCTCTACTTCTGCTGTCTTCATGGCTGTCCGCTCTGTGGTCTTTCCACTCGGGTCCCCTATCAGAGCTGTGGCACCGCCTATCTGTAGTAGACATCACACACACACACACACACACACACACACACACACACACACACACACACACACACACACACACACATACACACACACACACACACACAC
>JASPKP010003272.1:0-2500 GCA_030674155.1 Stramonita haemastoma | reverse complement strand
AAAATTAATTAAAAAATTTTTTTAAATTAAAAAAATTAAAAATAAATTTTTTAAAAAAAAATTTTTTTAAAAATAAAAAAAAAAAAAAAATTTTAAATAAAAAAAAAAAATTTTAAAAAAATTTTAAAAAAAATTTTTTAAAAAATAAATAAAAAAAATTTTTAAAATAAAAAATTTTAAAAAAAAAAAAAAATTTTTTTTTTAAAAAAATTTTTTTAAAAAAAAAAAAAAATTTTTTTAAAAAAATTTTAAAAAAAAAAAAATATTTTTAAATTTTAAATTTAAAAAATAAATTTTTAAAATTTAAATAAAAATAAATTTTATTTTATTAATTAAATATTTTTTTTTTAAAATAATTATTTAAAAAAAATTTAAAATTTTTTAATAAATTTTATTAAAAAAATTATAAAAAAAATTTTATAATTAAAAAAATTTAAAAATTTTTATAATATATTTAATATTTAAAAAAATAATTAATAATATAATTATAAATTATTTTAAAAAATTTTTAAAAAAATTAAAAAATTAAAAAAATTTTAAATTTTAATAAATAATATTAATTTTAAATAAAATTTATTTTTTATAATTTATAATAAATATTTTTTTTTTAATTTTAATTTTAAAATATTATTTTATATTTAAAAATTTTAAAATATTTAAATTTTAAAATTTTATAAAATTTTTAAATTTTATTATTAAAAAATTAAAAAAAAATTTTAAAAAAAATTTATTAAAAAAAAATATTTTAAATTTAAATATTTTTAATAATTTTAATAAATTTTTTAAATTAAATATTTTTTTAAAAAAATTAATTTTAAAATTTTTTAATTTAAAATAAATAATTAAAAAAATTATATTAAAATTTTATTAAATTTAAAATTTTTTTAAAAACAATTAAAAATTAAAATTAAATATTTTATTTTTTAAATTATTATAAATTTAATTAAAAAATTTTTTAAAAATTTAAAATTAAAAAAAAAAAAAATTTTATTTTTAATAAAAATTTTAATAAAAATTTTTTTAAATAAAAAATAAAATTTTTATTTTTAAAATAAAAAATAATTTTAATAATATAAATTTTTTTTAAAAAAAATTAAAAAAAAAAATTATTTAAACTTAATTTATTTAAAAAATTTTAAAAAAATTTTTAAAAATTTTTTTTTAAATTAAATTAATTTATTAAATTAAAATTTATATTTTAAATTTTAATAAAAAATAAATTAAAAATTTTTATTTAAAAAAAATAAATAAATATTTTAATTAAATATTTTATTTTTAAATTAAAAATTTTAAAATAAAATTTAAATAAATAAAATTTTTTAATAATTTATAAAAAAAATTAATATTATTAAAAAAACATTTTAATTTATATAAATTTTTTATTATTAAAAATTATAAATAATTTTAATTTTTTAATTTTAAAAATTTAAAAATTCAAAAAAATTTAAATAAAATTTTTTTAAAAATTTTTAAAAAAATAAAAATTTTTTTTTAATTTTAAAATTTTTATATTAATAATTTAAAATAAAATATTTAAATAATAAAAAAAAATTTTAATTTTTAATATTATTTTTTTTTAAAAATTTAAAATTTTATTAAAAAAAATTTTTTAAAAAATTTATTTAAAATTTAAAAAAAAAAAAATTTTTTTTTTAAAAAAAATTTTTTTTAAAATTTTTTTTTAAAAAATTTTTTAAAAAAATAAAAAAAAAAAAATTTTTTAAAAAAAATTTTTTAAAAAATTTTAAAATAAAAAAAAATTTTTTTTTTAAAAAAAAAATTTTAAAAAAAAATAAAAAATTTTTAAAAAAAAATTAAAAAAATTTTAAAAAATTTTAAAATTATTTAAATTTTTAAAAAAAATTTTTTTTTTAAAATTTTAAAATTAATTTTTTTAAAAAAAAAAAAAAAAAATTTTAAAAAAAATTTTTTTAAAAAAAATTTTTTTTTTTTTTAAAAATTAAATTTTTAAAAATTAAAAAAAAAAATTTTTTTTAAAAAATTTTTTAAAAATTTTTTTTTTAAATTTTAAAAAAAAATTTAAAAAAAAAATTTTTTTAAATTTTTTTTTTTTTTTTAAAAATTTTTTAAAAATTTTAAATTTTTTTTTTTAAAAAAATTTTTTTTTTAAAAAATTTTTTTTAAATTTTCTTTTTTTTAAAAAATTTTTAAAATTTTTTTTTAAAAAAAATTTTTTAAAAAAAAAATAAAAAATTTTTAAATTTTTATTTTTTTAAAAATTTTTAAAAAAATTTTTTAAAAAAAATTTTTTTTAAATTTTTTTAAAAAAAATTTTTTAAAATTTTTAAAAAAAAAAAATTTTAAATTTTTTTTATTTTTAAAAATTAAAAAAAAAAATTTAATTTTTTTTAAAAAAATTTTAAAAAAAAAATAAAAAAAAAATTTTTAAAAAAAAAAAAAAATTTTTAAAAAAAAAAAAAAAATTTTTTTAATAAAAAAAAAAATTTTTTTTTAAATTTTTAAAAATAAAATTTTTTTA
>JASPKP010003271.1:15000-20336 GCA_030674155.1 Stramonita haemastoma | reverse complement strand
TACACCCCCTCTAAAGAATAAGCTAAAAAACCCTTCCAAAGAAGGGACGAAACCCCGTTTTCCGGCCCCTTGCCACCCGCACTTTTAAACAGTTCCGACCCCACGGCCCCAAAGCCCCTATTCTACTCTATGCAAAAAACTTTACAACATTTTGATGTGTGTGGCGTTTGACTTGTGGCGACACCACAGCCCCGAAGATGGCAACCCCGCTTGTACATATCCAAGTTTGTCGGAAACAAAAGTGGTACAGTGTACGCAAAAATGACCCCCACAACACACATCAAATGATAATATCATACAATATCATGCACCACAGCAATCTGCAGGGTCTCCTCCACACGCGCAAATAAAAAAAATCGCACACACAAACATCAGCGAACGCACGCACGCACGCGCGCATGCATACACACCCTCCCATGAATAAGCTAAAGAAGCATTTCCAAAAATTTGACAAAAACGCCGTTTTCGGGCCCTTGCTACCCGCACTTTTCCGCAGTTGCAGAGCCCACGGCACCAAGACCGTATTCTACTCTATGCATATAAAACTTTACAACCATCTTGGATGTGTGTGGAATTTGACTTGTGGCGACACCACCACCCCGAAGATGGCAACCCTACTTGTACATAGCCACGTTTGTCGCAAAGAAACAGGGTACAGTGTACCAAAAATGACCCCCGCAACACACATCAAATAATAATATCATACAATATCATGCACCACAGCAATCTGAAGGGTCTCGTACAGACGCACAAAAAAAAAAAAAAAATCGCACACACAAACAGCAGTAAAAGCACGCACGCGCGCAGGCATACCCACCCTCCTATTAATAAGGTAAAGAAGCGTTTCCAAAGATGTGACGAAAACGCCGTTTTCGGGCCCTTGCCATACGCTCTTTTAATCAGTTACCGAGCCCACGGTACCAAGACCGTATTCTACTCTATGCATACAAACTTTACAATCATTTATTAACAATATTGTCATTATATTTGTGCCCAAGGCTTCTTTTTGTCGCGTACACTTACCAGCTTTCCTTCCGACAAACTAGCCTTCTTAGCTCTTGGGGGCCCTCGTCTCGCCACAAATCTGGCGCCACACTTATCAAAAATGGTGGGAGAGAGTGTATGCATACGGTGCGATATTGTCTTGGTGCCGTGGGATCTTTAACCGTGCAAAAGTGGGAGTCCGACGGGGCCGAAAACGGCTCCTAGGGGGGCATCTTGGCCCCAAAAGGCGGCTTTTTCGGCAGGGGGGTGGGTATGCGTTGGCGCGCGCGCGCGCGCGCGCGCTGGTGTTTGTCAGTGTGTTGGTTTGTGTGCACACATGTGGCGGCCACCCTGCACTTTGCTGTGGTGCATCATATTGCATGCTGTATAGTGTCATTATATTTGTGTGCAGTGCTTGTTTTTTGTCACGTACACTTACCAGCTTTCCTTCCGACAAACTAGCCTTCTTAGCTCTTGGGGGCCCTCGTGTCGCCACAAATCCGGCGCCACACATATCCAAGATGGTGGGAGAGAGTGTATGCATACGGTGCGATGTTGTCTTGGTGCCGTGGGATCTTCAACCGTGCAAAAGTAGGAGTTCGACTGGGCCGAAAACGGCTAATAGGGGGCATCTTGGCCCCAAAAGGCGGCTTTTTCTGCAGGGTGGTGGGTATGCGTTGTCGCGCGCGTGCGCGCGCTGGTGTTTGTCAGTGTGTTGGTTTGTGTGCGCGCATGTGGCGGCCACCCTGCACTTTGCTGTGGTGCATCATAGTGCTGTATAGTGTCCTTATATTTGTGTGCAGTGCTTGTTTTTTCAACCAACAACCCCCGCCATTCCTACCCCCACACCCCCCCTCCACGGGATGCTGGAAGCCTATCACTATAAATAGCACCCCTAGCTTTTGGAAATTCTGTGCCAAGAATTTCCTCTTTACTATAACTCACTCTTTCTTACGGTCTTGTTCCTTTTTTTTTTTGTTACTGTCAACTCTTTCTTGTCTATAATTTCTGCCTTCTTGGCCCATTCTCCTGCCCCTCTTGTCTATAATTTCTGCCTTCTTGGTCCATTCTCCTGCCCCTCTTGTCTATAATTTCTGCCTTCTTGGCCCATTCTCCTGCCCCTCTTGTCTATAATTTCTGCCTTCTTGGTCCATTCTCCTGCCCTCTTGTCTATAATTTCTGCCTTCTTGGTCCATTCTCCTGCCCCTCTTGTCTATAATTTCTGCCTTCTTGGCCCATTCTCCTGCCCCTCTTGTCTATAATTTCTGCCTTCTTGGTCCATTCTCCTGCCCCTCTTGTCTATAATTTCTGCCTTCTTGGTCCATTCTCCTGCCCCTCTTGTCTATAATTTCTGCCTTCTTGGCCCATTCTCCTGCCCCTCTTGTCTATAATTTCTGCCTTCTTGGCCCATTCTCCTGCCCCTCTTGTCTATAATTTCTGCCTTCTTGGTCCATTCTCCTGCCCCCTTTCCCCCCCAGAAAGACTTACAAGATAAAAGTGATCCCCTATGTTGAAGTCAGATGCTGCGCTGGGCCTGACTAGGAGGGCGCTTAACGGCAGCAACGCATTTTTCGTTCCTATGACAGAGAGCGGTGGATGCTGTATGAGTATTCGACAAAGATGAAGAAGAACAACAACATACAACCAAAGGGCAAACAACAACAACAACAAACAACCTCGGAGTAAACAAATAACAACATAACAACCAAAGAGCAAACAAACGACAACAAACAACCAGAGAGCAAACAAACAACAACAAACAACAACCTCGGAGCAGCTGGTCTCATGGTGACTTCAGATTCGGTTTCCCCATACGCTTTTGTGCCTTTGGTGAGTTTGTGTCAAAGCCTTTGGGGTTGGAAGTTCGTGGGGGGACGGTCGTTGCAGAGACATTGTGGTGGTCGCCAACTCAGGTGGGCGACTCACTCAGTCTGGCTCCACGACTGAGCTAATACTGTCGTTAGTAGGGGGCTTAGTAGGTGGTGTCCTGCGTATGTTAGATCAGAACAGGCACCACTGAACATCACTAAAGTGACTCAGCAAAAGTGCAGGGCCCCTCTGGCTGGTGGCCCAACGGCGGCCTAATATTGATGTGCTCCCTTTGGGCTGCCAATCCCGGGGATGAGACACAACGAATCTGGGTATGGCTGTAGCGGGGAGATTGAAATGAGCGGCGTGGGAACAGCAGTACGCGGGCGTCACAGAAGATGAGGCAGCAAAAAAAACACACCCAAAAAAACAAAAAAAACAACAACCTGGAGCAACAAACATACAAACTGACACACACACCCACGCCCCACTTCTACCAACACCATCCTCCTTCCACAACACCCCCCCTCCCTACACCCCCCCCCCTCTGCCACCCCCCCCCCCCCCCCTTCCAACACAAAAGGACACAATTTTGTTATCATCCCTCTACATCTGGGACCTATAGAGCACAAGAGCACTAAAGTCACCTAGGGAACAGTGTCATGACACATATTAACAGACATAGAGAGCACTGGATACTATCCTCCCTGCCCCCCTCCCCTGCCCCACCACCCCCCCACCCCCCACCACGCCCCCACCCCCGCACCCCACCCCCTTCCCTTGACCTTTGGCCAAGTGCCAAGGTCGCAGTACACCGTTAGAAGGCTACGGTAGAAAGTTCAGAGCTCTGGAAGTGTGCTGGCAAAATGTCAGGGTTCAATGATCGGAAATTCAGAGACAGACAGACAGACAGACAGACAGACAGACAGACAGGCAGACAGGCAGACAGACAGACAGAAGCAGACAGACAGACAGGCAGACAGGCAGACAGACAGACAGACAGACAGACAGGCAGGCAGGCAGGCAGGCAGGCAGACAGACAGACATACAGACAGGTAGACAGACAGACAGGCAGACAGACAGACAGACAGACAGGCAGACAGGCAGACAGACAGACAGACAGACAGACAGGCCGACAGACAGACAGACAGGCCGACAGACAGGCCGACAGACAGACAGGCAGACAGACAGACAGGCAAACAGACAGACAGGCAAACAGACATTCAGACAAGCATACAGACAAAACACACCGACAGACAGACAGAATACGACTACATTATAATTATTTTTTATTGAAAGTAAATGTTTAAAGCCCAGGGCTTCTAAACATCATGTGCTCCTCCTCCTCCTCCTCCTCCTCCTCCTCCTCCTCCTCCTCCTCCTCCTCCTCCTCCTCCTCCTCCTCCATCTTCCACTCTTCCCCCCACCCCTACCCCCTTCCACCTAACTTCTCACACACTAAGTTTGATAGAACAAGCAAAAACAAAAACCACTAACAAACACAAATCTGACATCTGGGAGCAATTAGATAGAAGGCTAAGACAAGAAGCACCTACACTCATTTATTTCTTCTAGGGAACGGATGACAACATTTACAAAACCCGCATACACACAGAGACTGGATCTAAAAAAAAAAAAAAAAAAAAAAAAAAAGAAATACATGAGTGCTTATTCCATTATCCTTCTAATTTCATGTCTTATGTTGCTGTGGGCTCTGTAACTGTGCAAAAGTGGGGACAGGAGGGGATTCAGACCGGCCCTTTGTCTCATCTTTTGCTTTAAATGCGTCTTATTCTTTGGGGGTGGGGGGGATGTATAATGTGCACGTGTATGTGCGCACACGCCCATGAGTGTTTTTGTCTGCATTTTTTTGTGGGTGGGCATGGCATGTCGAGAGGGCCCTGCGCTGTCTTGTGGTGCATCATATTACTATGATAGAAAAAAGAGGGAATTCCTAGCACAGAATTTCTGGTTGTTGTTGTTATTGTTGCGGTAATAAATTATAGTCCCTTCCAGTATTATCTGATATAGAGGCTGTGGACAGAAGGCCAGAAAGTCATGAGGTCTAGGTCTCCCACTTCCGTGCCTGAGGCCACCCCCAAAATAGTACATAGTACAATTCTGTTGAAGCAAGGAGAGCACCTCCCACACTAGCACTGGGGAATTTCTGGAAGGTGGGGGATGCTGTTTAAAGTGACAGACTCCCTGGCATTCCCACAGGGTAGGGAAACCCGATGGTGTGGGGGTAATAATAATAATAATAATAAATAATAATAATAATAATAATAATAATAATAATAATAATAATAATAATAATAATAATAATAATAATAATAATACATGGAATTTATGTAGCGCTATATCTTGTAAAAACAAATCAAAGCCCTTGCATTCGACCTATACAACACACAATCAATCAGTAGCCATTTATAGCCATTTATAGGTGGTGGGGGGAGGTCATTAGTTGTTTATGACTGTGCTTTGCTGCCTTTCATGTATAAGAAATTACAGTAGAATCTACTGTCTATCAGAAATTACAGTAC
>JASPKP010003271.1:0-2500 GCA_030674155.1 Stramonita haemastoma | reverse complement strand
CTTCAGCTGTTTCGGCTGTTGGGAATAACTTCTTGTTGTTATTTATTTATTTATTTATTTATTTATTTATTTATTTGTTTATCTATTTATTTATTCTTTTGTTTCGAAGATAGTGGAATAAGCACTCATGTCCTTTTTTTACATCCAGTTCCCGTGTGTATACAGTTTTGTAAATTTTTTCATCCGTTCTCACCGGCACACAATGACTTACTCTTTCGAAAAGCGGAACGGGTTTTAACGTTACTATTTTAAGGATCTGTTGAGGGATTTTTTTTTTTTGAGGGTCTGTTGAGGATTTATCGAGTTGAACAAGCATGTAGGGAAGAATGGGTTATATATAGATATCCACCACCACCACCATCACCATCACCACCACCACCACCACCACCACCATCACCACTCCCGGCAGCAGTATCCTGACATTGATGATGTGACTGTCAAGAAAATGCTGTTACATTCGTTGTGATGATGTTTTATCCAAAGACTCAACACTGTACAATTATTATGACTTTCGTTATTGGCTGATTTGGCTGTTTTTTGTGTGTGTTTGTTTTTTTAGTTTATATAATCATCGTGACACTTCATAAAGTTTTTACACAAAATAAGAGGATGGATAACAAAGTGTGTGTGTGTGTGGAAAAAACAACAAAAAAGATAAACACCTTTTTTTTCTTTGAAGACTCGTGTGTTTTAGTACATTATTTGAATATTCAGTGTGAGACTCTGTTAAAGATTGTCTAATGCCGTTTCATTTATAGTTCTTTGGCAACAGTAAAAAAGAAAATAATAATAATAAAAAGACAAGGAAGAATGGAGAAATTCAAGGGGCTTCTTCTGTTTTTGACGATCCTGTTTTCCCATACAAGGACACCTTATTTGGGGGAAGACTCGTGTGTTTAGTACATTATTTGAATATTCAGTGTGAGAACCTGTTAAAGATTGTTTACTGCTGTTTCATTTATAGCTCTTTAGCAACAGGGTTTTTTTTAAGACAAGGAGAATGGAGAAATTCAAGCGGTTTCTTCTGTTTTTGACGATCCTGTTTCTCCATACAAAGATGTCCACCTGCAGCCACGTGGAGAACATCACTTCTAACCTGACGTCTGTGGATAGCGTGGTCAGTCCTCAGACCAATACTACAGCCTCTAGCTTGGACAACACTGTGTCATCACCTGTGACCCAGTTAGACGCAGAGACAGATTCTGCCACTGTGACATTGAAGAAGAACACAACAGAAGCGTTATATGTAGGGCATGATTCCACATCCACAACTGAGAACACAAGCCTGGACGAAACGACCACGTTGTCTTCTTTAACATCGGCTGATATCGACAACACCACCACGAAGAAAAGAACTGTTTCAGATCTTCCCACCTATGTCACCACAGATTCCTTAACATCAACGGATCACCACAACACCACCACGACGAAAAGAGAGTCGGTTGTTTCAGATCCTCCCACCTATGTCACCTCAACATCAGCTGATATCGACAACACCACCACGAAGAAAAGAGCTGTTTCAAATCTTCCCACCTATGTCACCACAGATTCTTCAACATCGGCTGATATCCACAACACCATCACGAAGAAAAGAGAGTTGGTTGTTTCAGATCTTCCCACCCATGTCACCTCAGATTCTTCAACATCAACGGATCACCACAACACCACCACGAAGAAAAGAGGGTCAGCTGTTTCGAATCTCCCCACCTATGTCACCTCAACATCAGCTGATATCGACAACACCACCACGAAGAAAAGAGAGTCGGTTGTTTCAGATCTTCCCACCCATGTCACCACAAATTCATCAACATCAACGGATCACCACAACACCACCACGAAGAAAAGAGGGTCAGCTGTTTCGAATCTCCCCACCTATGTCACCTCAACATCAGCTGATATCGACAACACCACCACGAAGAAAAGAGAAAAGGCTGATTCAAATCTTTACACCTATGTGACCACAGATTCTTCAACATCAACGGATCATCACAACACCACCACGAAGAAAAGACAGTCTGCTGTTTCAAATCTTCCCAACTATGTCACCACAGCCTCTCTGTTTTTCACATCGCCCTTCCTCTCTCACGAAAGCTACCTGATGAACTATGCACCAAATTCGACCACATCTCCGCCCAAAGGCACACTGGACGAAGCCAAAACTGCAGAAACAAGGGCTCCCCAAGACTTGGCGAAGCGGGAAAACCCTATGTATCACATAACCGTGGATGAGAACTGTACAAAGACTTATTTCAGGTCCGATAAGATTTCACCCATGACTGACTGCTCCGCTGCAAATCTCTCTCCACCCTATCCCAGCTTAGAGAGTCAGTCCTTCGAAACCCTTTCCCTTACTACAGAAGATATGCGGCCATGTTCTTCAGATTCTCCCAATATCGGATCGGCGGGTGCTAAGAACATTCTAAACGGAAGCATCACGTTCAGTTCAGGAGACAAACTGTTCCAGAAACGAAACACAAAACCGAGGAAAAAATCCTTCTGC
>JASPKP010003270.1:17500-20338 GCA_030674155.1 Stramonita haemastoma | reverse complement strand
TTTTATCAATGAATGTGATTTTTTTTTAAGTTTAAGCACAGTCAGTGCCTATTATTATCCTCGACACATATAATGTTACCTACTTTGCCATAAACTCTCTCTCTCTCTCTCTCTCTCTCTCTCTCTCTCTCTCTCTCTCTCTCTGTCTCTCTCTCTCTCTGTTTTGTATTCCTGCCTGTTTTTATTCTGCACGTCCGTTTGTCCCTGTGTCTGTTTATCAAGCTGTTACTTTCATAATAATTATATTATCCAGCAGTAGCAAGGAGTAAATAGCTTACTTTCCTTTACCTTGCTATTGATACTTTAGACAGTGCGCAATGTCTTCTTACATCTCCGGTAAGGAAAAGACAATTAAAACAATGGGTGGCGCTGCTCTTGTGGCGACGCGCTCTTCCCGAGGAAAAGCAGCCCGCATTTCACGCAGAGAAATCTGCCGTGACTTAAAGTGGTAACGATACAATGCAATACAATACAACAAATACAGTACACACGCTCGCACGCACGCACACACATACACACACACACACACACACACACACACACACACACACACACACCACACACACACCACACACACACACCACACACACACACCACCACCACAACAACAAACAACAAACACGACAAATACAACACAAAACAACACACACACAGCACACACGCACATGCGCTCACGCATGCATGTGCGCACACTCGCACGCTTGCACACACGCGCACACACACACGCGCACGCACGCACACACACACACACACAAACATGCCACAGCACAACACAATACAGCACAACTCAACACAAATCTCACATACACAAAACACAACACACGCGCGCGCGCGCACACATATGCACGCACACACACGCGCGCACACGCACACATTGCGCGCACGCGCGCGCGCACACACACACACACACACACAGTGAGAGAGTGAGGGAGACAGACAGGCAGAGAGAGGGGGGGAAGAATGAATGAATGATCTTAATTTTTCAAGGGTTACAGATTAAGCATTACATACTTTTTTTTCTCCGGCCCTTGAGAGAGAGAGAGAGAGAGAGAGAGAGAGAGAGAGAGAGAGAGAGAGAGAGAGAGAGAGAGAGAGAGAGAGAGAGAGAGAGAGAGAGAGAGGCAGGCAAGAGTTAGGACAGGGATGACATCAATATCATATTGAAGACAACAGCACCAGGAAACTGCTAGCGTGCTTTGTCGTCAGGACAGACGTGTGGGGCAGTGTGGTAGGTTACCGCCAACTTTGTAGGGTCTTGTATTGTGCTGTATACAGCTGTATGCATAACGTTGTCATACATTAAAAATTGATTATAATCATGCACATTTTCAAAATATTGAATATTTTAAAAGATAATTTGGTCATCGAGAATTATTTTCAGCTGTACTGTTGTTTTTGTTTTAAATTTTGAAGTGTTTGGAACAGTGGTTGGGGTTGTTCTTTTTTTTTCCTCTGTTCATACTCTCAGCAGGGCTGTTCTTCTTCTTTCTGTGGAGGAGACAGGCAGAGAGGTCAAATGAAAACTTGTCACATTTCACCAATCCAATTTGTTTGTTGCTGGTTGGTTGCTGGTTGCTAGTTGTTTGGTGGCTGGTTGGTGGTTGGTTGGTTGGTTGGTTGGTTGGTTGGTTGGTTGGTTTGGTGTGGTTGGTTGTGGTTTGGTTGTTGGTTGGTTGGGTGGTTGGTGTTGGTTGTTGGTTGGTTGTTGGTTTTTGTTTGCTTGTTGTTGTTGCTCGGCTAGAGCCCCGAGGTTCACCCTTTGTAAACTTTGCCTATGCAACCATTTTAACCCACCATTAAGGTAACTGCATTGCATATTCGGGAATACCACTCCATTTGATTCTCATGCAGAGTTTTTATCTGGAATTTTGCTTTCTTACATGTCAAAAGAAGTCATAAACCTGCCTTGAAATTTTCGGCAACCAATTGCAATGGTTCCACTTCTTTGAACTGCCCCTAGTGGCTCTGGGGTTTTAAAGAAGCAGCAAGAGCTGTTATTCCCTGTCGTTTACTTGAAGGGGGGGGGGATTTTTGGGGTGTTTTTTTTTTTAATCCTCGGCTAGAGCTCCCAGGTCACCAGTGTTGAGTTTTTGTATGCGCCTGTTCTTTTTTTTTTTGCCCAACATGAAGGTAACCACATTCCGACTTCGGGAAGCATACTTTTTTGCTTTGAACGAAGATTGCCCGAGACCACAGTTAGCACTAGATGTGCAAAAGGTTTACATCTCTTTTTAGTTAAAAAGCCATACAATGCCATTTCTTGTTTTGTCAATGCAATCGGTAGGGGTTGGGTTTTTTGTCTTTCCTTAGACTAAAAAACAAAAACAAAATTCCTGAATTTGCATTGCAGCGTTTCAAAGAGTCTGATTTATTTTTTGGATGGAACTCTTAACAGGCATGTGCCAGAAGCAGAAGAAAGCTGATCTTCAGGAGCCCATTTTTTTGTTGGTGGGAATGTACATAAGAAGCTGTGGCCGCAATAAAGAAAAGCCTATAAAAAAAACATGTAATTCTGAAGTGGAAAGCTTGTATTGAATTCCATTGGAAGCAGACTAGACAGCAAGCGATGGGGAATGACAGAAGAAATAGAGACATGTTTCAACTTGGGGACAGGGATGGAGACAGGTGTTCAGATGTTGGCCATGCAACCTGAGACACCTGCCCAAGGTGCCATCATTAACCTGGAGAAAAGAGCAACAGGCTGTTCCTCTTTGTGTGTGTGTTTGTTGTTGTTTGGGGTGTTTTTTCATTGTTTTGGGGGGTTATTGTTTTGGTTTATTTATTGTTTTGGGGGGTACAGGTTCTTGTCCACTGTGGTCTACAGGCAATGCTTTTGCA
>JASPKP010003270.1:0-12500 GCA_030674155.1 Stramonita haemastoma | reverse complement strand
TTCAGAGGAGGAATTATTTAAACCGAGTTCCCCAACAAGCACTTTGTAGAAATTCACCGAAACAAAACGCAGCCTCTAACAAGACCGTACAAAAAATGCCCACAAGGGAAAAATTGGCCTTCGATCCGGTTTTGAGTAGGAGCTTTTGAAAAGGAAAGGGATAGAGAACCTAAAATTTAAAAAATAAGTTCCAGCTTTGGGCAAATAAAACAGGTGGCATTGTTGTGAAGTGTGTGGCTGTAGTGGAGGAGAGTGCTAGAAACACCAGCAGCAAGGGGGGGGGGGGGGGGCAAGAGCCGCGCTAATCGATAAGCAAAGAAAGGACAGGGGGAACCAGAACGGGGATTACACGTACAATGTCTCCTCCAGATTCCTGGCAGCTGTGGGCGGCATAGACAGACAGACAGACAGACAGACAGGCAGACAGACAGACAGACAGACAGACAGACAGACAGACAGACAGGAAGACTTAGGTCTGAGCTTGAACTTGATGTATCTCAGGAGTTTTCGCCCAGTATTGCGTAATGAACTGTTAGGAAGAACAATAACAACAGCATCGAAGAACAATAACAACAGCATCGAAAGTTATAATACCAATAAGGAAAAGGATGATGTTGATGATGACGATGATGCTGATGACAACAACGAGGATGCTGATGATAATATCAGTAATAATGAAAATGATGATGATTGTATTTTTTGTTTGTGTTTTCTCTTCTTCTGTTTTTCCTAATATCTCTTATACTTTATTGTCTTTCATTATCCTTTGTGTGTATATTTTAGCTTGCTCTTTATATGTATGTGAAAAAACGCATTTCAGGATTTACAACAATGTACAACATAATCAAAGTGAATAAAAATGTGTTTTTTTTAAATTATGATGATTATGATATTGATGTTCATGATGATGATGATGATGCCATTATTGCATAATGAGCTGTTTTTACAAGAAGAACAGTAACAACGGCAATAACAGTGATAGTAACAATGATGATGATGATGATGATGATGATGATGATGATGATGATGATGATGATGATGATGATGACGACGATGACGGCGACGACGACGTCGACGTCGATGATGATGGCTGTATAAAAAACTAAATTATTTTCGTCAACTGTGCATATTTCCTGAAACTTGCCAACTCCAAGGGAACAGTTGTTCAGCTCTATCCACTCTGTTGAGGCTGTTGTTTTTCTTCAGCTCTGCTGACGCTGTTGTTTTTCTTCAGCTCTGCTGACGCTGTTGTTTTTCTTCAGCTCTGCTGACGCTGTTGTTTTTCTTCAGCTCTGCTGACGCTGTTGTTTTTCTTCAGCTCTGCTGACGCTGTTGTTTTTCTTCAGCTCTGCTGACGCTGTTGTTTTTCTTCAGCTCTGCTGACGCTGTTGTTTCTCTTCAGCTCTGCTGACGCTGTTGTTTTTCTTCAGCTCTGCTGACGCTGTTGTTTCTCTTCAGCTCTGCTGACGCTGTTGTTTCTCTTCAGCTCTGCTGACGCTGTTGTTTTTCTTCAGCTCTGATGACGCTGTTGTTTCTCTTCAGCTCTGATGACGCTGTTGTTTCTCTTCAGCTCTGCTGACGCTGTTGTTTTTCTTCAGCTTAAACGATCGTTTGTGGTTTGTTTTGTAGGGGATGATCTGTTACTTCTGCTTTATTAGGATTTTTCCTGCCTTTCTTTTTATGTGGAGAGAGGCTGGTTGGTTTTCTTTTTTGTTTTTGTTTCTGTTCATTGATCCCTGTATAAGAAGGGTTGTTTTTTTTCTGCAGTCACTAGTCTCTTCAAAAGAAAAGCCACATATACGGACGCTCTTGCTGAGGGGTTAAGCCCCTTTGACTTTAATCCCAGAGTCCATGAACTCATAGGTTTCAATCTCGGCGGCGTCTGGTAAACTAGGGGTAGTGATTACTAGAATCTCCCAGGCCAGTGCAGACCTGCCAGTGCCTTTATACCCCTTGTTTATATACACCTGCAGAAAATCAGACATACTTGTTTAGAATCCCGTCATTCATGTCAGCGTTCGATGGGTTACAGAAATCACGAACACACCCAGCATACATCCCCGAAGTTGGACTGCGGCTACCTTCATGGTGGACAAAAACGGTCTCAAACGCAAAATCTCACCATTGGTAAACCTCAGAGCTCTAACTGAGGAATGAGAAAAAAAAGAGCATAACAGGTTTAGTGTGAGCTTCTAGAATGGCTTCCTAGGCTGGAGGCGTTTAACAGGCATGAGTTGGGGTCTTAACGCCAGCCGCACTCAGTTCAACCCATGCACACACACACACACACACACACACACACACACACACACACACACACACACACACAACACACACACACACTACAACATGACAAAGCGCAATGCAACACAACACAACACAACACAACACACACGCAACACACGCAAACAACGAGCCTATCCTGCTTCTAAGCAGATGTGATTAAAATCCCCATTCTTCTCTCTGTATTCCCTTCTAGTCAACATCTTTGTCATCACTACTAGCCCTGGCTGTCCACCTCTTCCCCTTTCCAGGCAATATTTAATGTCCCAGAATTAGTTTGTGGAGGAGAGAGCGTCTACACTGTGACTAGACAGAAACTGGAGTGTTGGCGTTCTGGGGTGGGATGTTTTGTTTTGTTTTTTGTGGGGTGGGGGTGTCTTTTTGTGGGGTGATACATTTTTCCGTTCCTTGGCGGCAAGAGCTCCAAGGTTCATCAATGGTGAAATTTTGCGATTACAACCGATTTCTTTGCCCACCATGAAGTTACGTAGCCGCACTCTGACTTCGGGGATGTATATTCTTGTTGCTGGAATCCACTGAACACTGACATAAAGGACGGGATTTGTCACGGGTGTAGCTCAGTGGTTACAGTACTCGCTTTCCCCACGCGAAGGCTAAGCAGCATTGAGTGTGCTTACCAAGTGGATGGGTGACCGTTTGCTCGCGCCTTGGCTTCAGTACAGTCCCGCAGTTCACCCACCTGTAAATGGGTACCTTCCCTCTTTAGGGGCAGGGAATGTAAAACAGTGAGAGAGGAGAGAGAGAAAGAGAGAGAGAGAGAGAGAGAGAGAGAGAGAGAGAGAGAGAGAGAGAGAGAGAGAGAGAGAGAGAGAGAGAGAGAGAGAGAGAGAGGAGAGAGAGAGAGAGAGAGATGGGCGCCACCCTCAGTATGCTGGCCACTGGAGAGGTTGAGATCTTTGACGCCTCGCTCCCCTATGACCACATAGGTTATAGGACACCTTTACTTTTTTTTTTACCTTTCTGTATATACACTGAAGATTTTGTATATCTTGAAAAAGTGATGTATACATACACGAAGGGAATTCAGGCACTGGCAGGTCTGCACTTAAGGTTTTACCTTGGAAATCGTTTTTTAAAAAATCTCTACCCTTAGTGTACAGACGTCACTGCCCAGATTCGAACCCACGACTTCATGGACCCATGGTGATTGAAGTCGAACGGTCTTGTTTTACCGCTCGGCTGAAACGTCTGTCATGGGTGCTGCAAGGCAGACGAGAGAGGGGAGCGACAGTTGACCGTTATCGTGGCCAGGAGAACTCCTCAAGGCCGCGCTGACAAGCTGCTGATTAATCTGTCAGGTGTGCGCATGCAATTAAAGCAAAGGATTAACGCTGTCGCTGATCTGTTGTTTTTGTACACCTTAATTTGGGATTGTCGGAGATCTTGTTGTTGTACTTGTTGTTATGCGCTTCACAGCTTAACACTCTGGGGGTCACCCAGGATGTGCACTCTGACTCCCTCATCCCTCATGGGAATCACTTAAAAGTTAAAGTTAAAGTCTGTCCCGAGCCTAAGGCTCATTAGGCCGGTGCTTATCCCGGTTTCTGTGGCGTTAAGCGACTGAGAGTCATAGACTCCCCCCTGGATAGGACGCCAGTCTATCGCAGGGTTAACCCCCAACACAAGGTTGGTACCCCTTTTACACCTGGGTGGGGTGAGAAAATAGCCGTAAAGTGCCTTTTCCAAGGGCACAACGCCATAGCCGAAAGCTGGGATCGAACCCGCAACCTTTAGATTACACTGTGAGATTGAAATTGCACACTGAGTGAGAAGTTTGCGTGCATGACTGCTTTCAAGAACCCCGCCATATAGACAGCCATGCACCGACTTCAGAGAACTTTTTCACTTTAGAAAAAGAGTGCACGTTGTCATATTAAGAGCTTGTTAAGGCTGAAAGCAATATCAGCGCAACATTTTACAACACAACAATGTTTTAGTGTAGGCCTTGGCATTTAGTAGATATCAATAACTGAAACGGCTTTTTGCCTGGGCCAAATCGTCGGAGATAATAATGGATTTCACGTTAGTGGCTGTGTTATCTTTCAAAACATTATTGTAATCCTATATCACTTGTCTCAATGCTGGTTTGAGCAGTTTGGTCTAAAAACATTTTTGATGTTTGTTTCTTTTATCACAAAGAATGATGATTATACCCAAAAATTGCCATTAAATATTGACAACATAGCACTATCAAGCTTGCCGTGTATGATGTGTTTGTCATTTTGTGATGTCTTGCGTATGTTTTTCTTCTGCTTGCAGTAACTCTCCTCTCTCTCTCTCTCTCTCTCTCTCTCTCTCTCTCTCTCTCTCTCTCTCTCTCTCTCTCTCTCCTCTCTGTCTCTCTCTCTCTCTCTCTTTCTCGTCCTTCTCTCTCTCTCTCTCTCTCTCTCTCTCTCTCTCTCTCTCTCTCTCTGTATTTTGTCTTTTTCGTATATTTGCTCTCTTTCTCTCTGTATTTTGTTGATTTCGTGTATTTGCATACACCCTTTCAGAAGGGGCAATGGCCGACACATGATTAGATTATCCGAATCTCAATCTCTGTATTTCGTCTCTTCGTATCTTCCTGTTCCCTTGTTTGTCTTTCTTTCTCTTTTTTTTTGCACTCACATAAAGTACGCACGCACAGAGAGAGATAAAGAGCGCACGCGTGCGTGCGTGAAAGAGAGAGAGAGAGAGAGAGAGAGAGAGAGAGAGGGGAGAGAGAGAGAGAGAGAGAGAGAGAGAGAGAGAGAGAGAGATGCTAATTGCATGTACACGTGGAGCGTGCACACACGCACACGCACACACACACACCACCACCACCCACCACCACCACCACACCACCACACCACACCACAATACACGCACGCACGCACGCACGACCACATGCACACACACACACACACACACACACACACACACACACACACACACACACACACACACACACACACACACACACACACACACACACGAATTAACACAGAAGTCAATCCTCTTTTCCTTCTCCCTCATCATCTGCACCCTCACCCCCCTCACCCACCCCGCCTCATCTTGTCTGCCAATCCCCAGCTGTGCAGACCTTTCACGTGTCTGAAGGTAGACACAGAGGGCAGGCAACAAGGCAGCAGTACCACAGCCCTTGTAGCCACGGGGCACCAGACACACGGGGGGGGGGGGGAGAGAGAGAGAGAGAGAGAGAGAGAGAGAGAGAGAGAGAGAGAGAGAGAGAGAGAGAGAGGCAGGCAGGCAGGCAGGCAGGCAGACAGACAGACACAGACAGACAGACAGACAGGCAGGCAGGCAGGCAGGCAGGCAGAGAGAGAGAGTGAGACAAAGACAGACAAGCAGGTAGAAAGACACAGACAGACAGACATACTGACAGGCAGGCATACAGGCAGAGGTTGACAGTCAGACAGAGAGGGAGATGGGCAAACAGACAGACAGACAGGGAGATAGACACACAAAGAAAATGAATATTCTTTATTTTTCAAGTGTAACAGAGTAAGTATTCACATTTTTTTTCATCCGGCCCTTGCCCTGATTAGGAAATAGGAAAACAAAACAAAACAAAGCAAAACCAAAAAACAACAAAAAACAAATCAAAAGAAAAATAAAATCACTATCACCAACAATAAAAGTTCAACAATTGATTTTAAAAAGGAGGAAGGTATACGCTCAACAAATGCATAATCCCCACTGGATACATTTATAATTATTTAAACAAAAGACAGATGTGTATTCAACAAACACATAATCCCTAACTGACCCGAACATTAATGTCAAGACAGATACACTGGTTATAATTAAATCAAATAGATTAAGATTGAGAGGAGACAGCAGAGAAGAGAGAAGCCCAAACAAAAAAGATAGATAGACAGACAGACAGACAGACAGAGACACACATTTACTTGTTTTGTTTTGTTTTTTCTTTCGAGAATAATGGAATGAACACTTGCGCGTTTTACATCCAGTCCCCGTGTGTGGGCTATTTTTGTACATTTTGTTATTCAAATTCAAATATTTTATTATCTCAGAGACAGAGAAAATCAGGCTGGTTACAAATCATGCATAAAAACAATAAACACGTAAACATAATATCACGGATATACATACCACAACACAGAGACACATCTGTTCCCACCGGCACACAATGGTGTACTCTTTGGAAAAGCGGAACATATTTAATGTGTTGGCAAGATGTCCGAAAATGATGTTAACTCCAGAGGGAAATATTCCCTTGAACGGGATTCGAACACTGGTCAGCAGATCACGAACGCAATCCGCAACGCTCTAACCAACCATGCTATCCCGTCCCCAGACAGAGAAAGACAGACAGACAGACAGACAGACAGACAGACAGACAGACAGACAGGAATACAGACAAGCAGATACAGAATTAGGTAGGGGGCAGGGGGGGGGGGCAATGAATAAACATTTTTGTTTGAGGGAAAAGAATAAGCACAGTGGAGACTTTTTTTATGTAGCCCTCATTAAAAAAAAAAAAACTAAATCAATCAACCAATCATTCCCTTAAACAGAGAGAGAGGGGGGGGGTCTTTTTTTTCAAGGGTTACAGAGTAAGCATTACATAGAGAGATTACAGAGAGAGAGAGAGAGAGAGAGAGAGAGAGAGAGAGAGGGAGAGAGAGAGAGAAGAGAGAGAGAGAGAGAGAGAGAGAGAGTAACACACAGTTATTGGACACACAGAGAGAGCGGAGGAGAGAGGGGAGAGAGAGAGAGACAGAAACAGAGAGAGACTTGATATCACGCATGGTAGGGAGTTCTCAAGGCCACCCATCATATTCAGTTGGGGACAAGGAGGCACGCATGTGTAGAGCAAAGGATTGTCGTTTTGTGTGTGTGTGTGTGTGTGTGTGTGTGTGTGTGTGGTGTGTGTGTGTGTGTTGTGTGTGTGTGTTCGTGTGTGTTCGTGTGTGTGTGTGTGTTCGTGTGTGTTTGTGTGTGTGTGTGTGTGTGTGTGTGTGTGTGTGTGTGTGTGTGTGTGTGTGTGTGTGTGTGTGTGTTGTGTGAAAGAGCGTAGGCGCATGTGTGAGTGCGTTTGTTAACTGTTACCAGAAGTTTCTTTTAAGCAGAAAGGGAAAGCACAATGTGTGCACATCTGTGAATATGTATACAGAGATGACAGACAGGCACAGACAGTCGGACAGACATACCGACAAACAGACAGACAGGCCTGGTGTCTCATAGAAGGGCTCCATAGAGGCATGAATAAGGCGACGGTGGTACATGGTATATTTCTTGAAATCCGATGTTTTCGAGTTTAAATATATGTGGCGCCTGGTGGATTAAGTAAGTAAGAGTGGGAGTACTTTGCAGTATCCTATGACAACTAACGTGGAAAGCTGCAAGGATCTTGTCCTATGACAAGTAATGTGGAAAGCTGCAAGGATCTTGCTCCCTCCCCCTTGTATGCACTCACAGAAAAATCAAGTATGTACGTCAAAGATCCTATAACGACGTGTCAGAGCCTTCTGAGGGCTGTGTGTGGAAACAAGAAACTACCCGGTACTTACTCCAGCCTCGTATTGGAGTTGGGGGGGGGGTGGGGGGTCGCTCCTCGGGCTAAAAGCTCCGAAGTTCACCATTTGCGAGATTTTGTGTATGCGACCGTTTTGCTCACCGTTAAGGTAGCCGCATCCCGACTTCGGAGATGATGTCAAAACGCAACACCAAGTGTGCCTGCAGTTTGGGACATTTTTGTTGTCTTCCTTTCTTACCGACACGAAAGGTCTTACTGTTCCGAAAGGCAGAACTGGTTTAAAAAATGGGGGCAAGGTGCTCAGTGTGTGTTTGCACATGGAACCTCGGTTTACATTCTCATATCCGAAGAATTTTGGAGGAGAAGGAGTCAGTGCTGATGTTAACTCCAAGAAGGGGGCGGATGATGTTGTTTCTTCAGTTTAACGTCCTTCCACTAAATAGTGATATCACACAAAGAAGTGGTGTGTGTGTGGTGTGTGTGTGTGTGTGTGTGTGTGTGTGTGTGTGTGGTGTGTGTGTGTGTGTGTGTGTGAGATCCCCCTTGAACGGGTGTCTCCAACCTCTAGGCTTAACCTGGGCTGTCAAATCGCAAGCGCAAACGCCTCTGACCACTAGGCTAACCCCCACCCCCCCCCCCCACCCCCCTCCCTAATCCCGATTAAACATCTGCTAAGCGTACTTCTTTGTTGTTTTCGTTTGTCTTGTTTTGGTTGGTTTGTTTATGAAAGTGGGTGTAGGGTATAGATTCTATGCATGTGTTTGCATTTTGTGATACTTTGAGAAAACTGCAAATGCAGCTGTGAAAGCAAAAATATTAATTGGCAGTTTTCGGTTTTTTCCCTTTACGTAACTTCCTAGTTCTGTGAATAAAAGCTTTGTGTGTTAACCGACTTATATATTTTTTTCTTTTCTCGTTTGCTTTAAACCCCCCGCAAAAATTTTCCCTGGGGAAAATAAATGCCCCTGCCCTTTTCCCAAACCCCCTCTCGGGGGGGGCCGTACGCTTGTTTGAGGTGGAAATCTAGTTGTTCGGGATTTTTTGGTAATTTAAAAACTTCCCCCCGTGAAAGGAAAGGAGAAAAAGAGAAAAAAAGGTTTTTATAAAAATAATAAAGAAGAAAGATAAAGGGGGCCGGGCCCTTTTTTGAAAAATGGTGTTTTATTTTTTCTAAAAATCGGTGTGTGTATTGTTGTTTTGGGTTATTTTGGTAAGGGCCTTTGCCCGTATTTTTGGGTTGTTTTTTCCCGGCTTATGCGAGGGGGAAGGCCCTTTTTAAACCTATCTGTGTCTATATCTGATCCTTCCCCTGTCCCTATAAATGTATTTTTTTTAATTTGTGGGTGCTTGTGAATTGGGGTTTCTAGTTACAGATGTTCCCTGATATCGGAATTCCTTAGTAGGCAGCCGTTGGTGCTGTTATAAGATATTTTTGGTGGTGCTCAGCCTCATTCTCTCTTCTTCGTGCTTTTTTTTTTCTTTCTTTTAAAGTCGGGGGTCGTTTTTTTATGTTACGAAAAATTTGGATTAAAGCAAAAAACCCAAAAAAAAGGAAAAAAACCCAAATGTGGGGAAAAAATGTACCCAGGTTTTAGGCCTGTATTGGATGCAGAAAAAAAAAGAATAGGGTAGGAGTAAGAGAAAACGAGAGAAAAGAAGAAAAAAGGAGACCCAAACCTTTCGGGTCCTCTTGTGTGGTGTGTGTGTGTACCCTGTGTTTATCTGGGGTGTACCCGTGTGTTGGTCTATTGCCTTGTCTCTAGCTATGGCTTGTTTGGGTAATGTTTATTCTGTCCCGTCTGCCAGTCGGTGGTCCCGTATTTGGGCATTAGTTATGCTTAAAAAAAAAGCTAAAAGTGCAAAAAGGGGCTGATGGTGCCCTTGTATGGGGTACGTGTGTTCGGGGCGCGTGTGTGTTTGCGTGGGGATGGGTGCACCACATGTAAAACCACCCTCCGACACACACCAACAACACACAAAAATACACACACATACCATACATAACACAAACACAACACCCCCACAAACAAAACACACAAACACACACACACACACACACACACACACACACCATCACAAAAAACACCAAACAACACACCCCACCACCCTACATAAACAATCCCACTTAATATTATGGGTTTCCATATACATGAAGTTCCTCCATTTTAAAAAGTTTCTGCCTGTGGCTGTAACTTGTGCTTTCATTGCCAAGCTGGTTTGTTTGCCAAGAAATATTGCAAACCCTTTATCCAGAAGCCTATTTAAAATTCTAACCCTTTTTAATTCTTTTTCCCTTTTTTTTTTTCTTTAAATTCTTCTTTAAAGTTTCTCTTTCTTTAAATTTGTTCTTGATTTTTCTTTCTTTCTTTTCTCTTCTTATTTATATATCTTTTCTTCTTCCTTTTTCTCTTCTTCTTTTTCCTTTTCTTTCGCAAACCCTTTTTGGGTTTTTTCTTTTTTTTTCTTCCTTTTTGCATTCTTCTTCTTTGTATCTCTTCTTTGGGATTTTTTCTTCTTCTTTACTTTTTTCTTCTCCTTTGCTTCTTCTTTGCATTCTTTGCATTATTCTGTTTTGCATTTTTTTTTTTCTTTTTCTTTTTTTTTTTTCCAATTTTTTTTCTTCCTTTTCTTCTTTTTTTTTCTTTTGCAATTCTTTTCTTTTTTTTCAATTTTTTTTTCTTTCTTCCTTCGGAATTCTTTTACCCTTTTCAAATTTTTTTTCGAAATTCTTCTTTTTTTCAATTCTTCCCCTAATTCTTCTTTAAAATTTTAAAAATTTTTCAAAATCTTCCTTTTTTAATTCTTAAAATTTTTTCTTTTTCCTCACAATTCTTTTTCGTAATTCTTCTTCACTTTTGATTCTTCTTCTTCATTCGCAAATTTGTTTTTCTTCCAATTCTTTTCTTCTTCGCAATTTTTTCTTCGCAACCTTTTTTTTTTCTTTTCCCCTTTTCTTCTTCTTTTTGCTATTCTTATTCTTTTTTCTTTTTCAATTCCCTTTTTCGCAATTCTTCTCGCAATTCTTCTTTACAATTCTTATCACAATTTCTTTTTCGCAATTCCCTTTTTTTGCAAAAATTCTTCGGAATTTTTTTTTTTGCAATTCCCTTTGTTTTTTTTTCATTTCCTCTTTGCAGTTTTTCTTCGGAAATTTTTTTTTCCAATTCTTCTTCGCAATTCTTCTTAACAATTCTTCTTGCAATTCTTTTTTCCAAATTCCCTTCTTTGCAATTTTTCCCTTCGATTCCCTTTTTTGGGCACCTTTTCCCTTCCTTCGCAATTCTTCTTCCCCTCCTCCTTTTTCGTCTTTTTAGAGATCCAGATAATTTTTTTAAATTTCCTCTGCATTGACGGCCCTAGCCCAGAAAGGGGAATAACCGGAAAAGGGAAAGGGAGGGGGGTGGAGAAATTCTTCTTTTTGGCATGTTGGGGGGGGCCACGTGTAAAAACCAAAAAGAAAATATTTTGATCGGCGTGAGTAGGTTCCCCGTTTGGGTCCGGGACACCGGGAGATGGTGTGGAGGAGAATCCCTCGGGGCGCTGGGGCTGTGCCCTTTAACGTCTCTTTTGGACAGGGGGGGGGGGGGCCCTTTGGCGGGCTTTTTTTCTTTTCGTTTTTCTGTATGTTTTTTTCCTTCTGCCTTTTTTTGTCTGTTCCTCAAAAGGTTTGTATATTTGTGTGGTGTGGCGTCCCGGCGTGTTTTGTTGTATGTGTTTAGTTTATCTTTATTTAAATTTTATTTATTCTTTTATATCGAGAATATGAATAAGAACTAAAGCCCCTTTTTTCCCTCCTTCCCCGTGTGTATCATTTTCCCTAAATCTGTCATCTTTTTTCCCCTAAAAAAACAAAAGGCCTACTTTAACGAAAAGCGAACCGCTGCGGCGCGCGCGCGCGCCGCGTTCGGCCGCTGTGTGTGTGTTGTGTGTGTGTGGTGTGTTGTGTTGTGTGGTGTGTGTGTGTGTTTGTGTGTTGTTGGTGGGTTGCGTGGGGTGTATTGGAAAGTGTGTGGGGCGTTTACCTTATTTATTATTTATTCTTTTATATCGAGGATAATGATTAAAAGCATTTTCCGTGTATTTTTTACATCTGTCCCAGTGTGGTATAACCGTTTTGCAAATTCCGCTCCGTTCCCCCCCGGAAATTTGGGCCCCCTCTTCCAAAAAGCGATTTTGTGTGTGTGGGTGTGTGTGTGAGGTGTGGTGGAGTGCGTGTGTGCGTGGTGTTTGGTGGTGTGGGTGTGTTGTGTGTGTTGTGGGGTGTGGGTTGTTTTGTGTTGGTGTTGTGTGTGTTTGATTTGATTTATTTTGTTTTATTTTTTATAAACGAGGATAATGAGTAAGGGACCTTGTGCTTTTTTCAATCCCAACTCCCCTGGTGTTGCAGTTTTGAAAAAATCTGTTTTCCCACGACAAAAACGATGGCCTCCCCTTACGAAAAGCGGAAAAAAAAAAAGGATTTAAAGTGTGCCAAGGGTTCTGCGTGCGTTCGCACTGCGTGGGCCTCGGTTTTAAGCTCATCCGAAGGGCTTTTGGGGAAGAGTGGAGTCAGCTGATGTTAACTCCGGAGGGAAAAAAACCCCCTGACCGGACCCGAACCCCGGGTCGCAAATTTCCAGCGCTGTTTGAAAACCCCTAAGGTTTTGGTGGTGGGGGTGTGGGTTTTGTGGGTTTTGGGGGTGTTGTGGGGTGTGTGTGTGTGGGTGGGGAGTTT
>JASPKP010003269.1:15000-20340 GCA_030674155.1 Stramonita haemastoma | reverse complement strand
CTCTCTTTCTCTCACCTCTCCCTCTCATCTCCTCTCTCTACCTCTCATCTCCTCTCTCTCTCTCTCTCTCTTCAGTTCATCAGAACAATTATGCCACTGGCAATTACGCAAATCAAACTGCACCAAATTGCACATAAATTAATTACGTTTTTCACTTCGTACTGTATTTTGCGTGGAGTGTAGATCTGTGTAGATTTAGAGTGTATATTTGCCGGATTTCTTTTTTAGATTCCAAGTAACTTAAGTGTTACGTCACATTGCTGTTGTTTTGCTTGACGTGATTTGATTGCAAATTCCAATAAAAGTGTTTTTTATTCCCAATGGAATGTGTTTTATAAGCCGTGTGTCTCTCCGCACTATGATGAAAATGAGAAAGACAGAAAATACAAGTAGATGGGAAAAATGAGAGAGAATAACAAAGATAAAGATGGCAGGTACAGAGAGAAAATACAATATCAAATATAGAATATAAAATAGAAGAATAAAGAATGAAAGAATAGAAAGGGCATAACAACAGAAAAGCAGCATAGTACTTGTAAGCCTACAAGTTGCAACTTAAAAAAAAAATATATCGACAATAATGGAATAAGCACTCGTCCGCTTTTTTCACATCCTCTTCTGTGTTTTGTAAATTTTCTTCTCCCGTTCCCACCGATACACAATGGTTTACTTTCCGAAAAGCGGAGCAGGTTTCAGCGTGTTCACAAGATGTTCTGCGTACGTTCGCACATGTGACTTCTGTTTATTTTCTCATCCCAAGGAGGTTTTGGGGTAGTGGAGTCGGCACTGATGTTAGCTCCAGAAGGAAAAAATCCCCTTTAATGGAATTCAACCCCGATAGGCAGATCACGATCTCAAAAAGTCCTTCAGATGAGGTTATAAACCGAGGTCCCATGTGCACACTTGAATAGCCTACACGTCAAGACTTCCGCTTTTCGGAAGGGTAGACCATTGTGTATCGGCGGGAACGGACGACAATATTTTAAAAAATACACATACACTGAGACTGGGTGTGAAAAAAAAAGCTCATGAGGGCATTTTCCATTATCCTCGAAAGAAAAGAAAAATGCTCAACGCTCTAATCAACAGGCTGCACTGTCCCCACCTTTGACTGACAAACTTGAGGATGCTCGCAATGTTGTTTCTGATAGTGTCAACATAGAGCATTGCAACCCCCCCCCCCCCCCCCCACACACACACACACACACACTGGTCTGACCCTTGTATTGATTTGTTCAACGCGCATAATATGCTTCCCTAAGTTTTAATCTTCCTTTGTGTGTCATCCTGGCAATGATTTTTTTTCCTGATCATAATTAGTGTGTGTGTGTGTGTGTGTGTGTGTGTGTGTGTGTGTGTGTGTGTGTGTGTGTGTGTGTGTGTGTGTGCGCGCGAGCGAGGGAGCGTGTGTGTGTGTTTCTTCGTGCGCGTGTGTTTTTATTTGTGTATATATATTCATCATCTCATCTTTTCTCATGACCGGGATGGTCGTGGAGGAGACATGAGAGACGATTCTGCAGCCAGCCGTCGCCATCCAGCCCTGTCCTCCGCCTTCCGAATGAGTGTTGGACTGTCCAGGTGGGTCCACTCCTTGGTGTTATCCATCCAGCTTTTGGTTTGTCTGCCTCGGCGTCTGCCACCTTCTCGCGTTCCTCGTATATATATATATTACATATATGTATATATATATACACGACATTTTAATTTTTTTAAAAGCGTGACATTTTAATTTTTTCCTCTGCTAGAGGTTTACCAATGGTAAGATTTTGTGTATGCGTTTCAGATATTATATTGGATACACCAGTCTGCGTGTGTTTTAAGTGAATTATCATCAAATCATGCTCTAACGACAGGCGGAACGAGTTTTAACGTGTTACAAAATACAAAGGTGTGTGCAAAATGTTCTGTGTGCGTTTTGCACACGGGACCTAGACAGACTTATAGTTTGTGAGGAACTCTTGGGGGAGTGGAGAAGTGCTGTGATGGCTTGAACACGGGTGGTCAGATAGCGAGCTAGGCTATGTGTTCTCATTCCTGTCACACTTCAACCCCCTGACTGACCCAGTTTTTGTCACTCTCTTTTACCTCCAGCTCACCAACCAAACTCGGGTCTCTTCTCCCACTGTCCACATCTCCCCTTCATCCTCTGCCTCTGAGTGCCCCCCCTCACTCACCACTGCCCCCATCATCACTATCCTCCCTGCCTCTTTCAAGTCTCCTTCACGTGTGTTTGCTCAACGAGCAATCTGTCCGCCCAGATGGGAAGGCTGATTGTTATGTCTGATTTTATCTCGAAACACAACATTGATTCAGCCCTCCTTGCTGCAACCACAAGGCCACGATCCTAAGATGAAATAGCCGATACCACCTGGCTATAAAACTCGTCTTTTCCCACACTCGTTCGTACTAGTGGCATGGCCATCGTTTACCAAGACATTTCTGTCACAGCCTTCTTTTCTCACATGAATCTGGTGAAGACCGTTAACCCAAACTCAGCTTACCTGGCCACTCTACTCCTCTCTGCTGCCTTCACTATCCAGCCCCGAGCCTGAAGAACAACCTGATGTTACTCTTTGATCACCACAACCTCTTTACTGCGAAGTTTCATATTCTTGGTAAATTTAATTTCCATTTTTACACACCAGTCTCCTCCTGATGTTAAGTGTCTTCCTATTTCTCTGCATGTCAAACCATTTTCTTTCCCACATATTAATTCAATCTACACAGAGATGAATCCTTTTCAAAATGGTTCATTTGCAATGTTTCACACAATCTGGTCACATCTGTATCTGTTACTGATGAACTGCATTCTGATCATACCACTATTCGTTTTTTTCTTCAACACTGCATCACCTATCAGAAAAAAACAACCTTTTCACCTGTGGTTATCTCAAGGCCATGGAAATTGGCTCCACGCTGATCAGCCTCCTTTCTAGCCCAGTCCACCATTCCTAATATCCTTTCCACCGGCATTTCCCTCCTTTTCTTCCATCCAACAAGTGAGAAAGAAACCATGAAGTTCTGAAATAAATGAAATCATGTTAGCTTGGTCCATTACTTGCTTCTCTTTTCTTTCGCTCTCTACAAATTGTGCCAACCATTACCACAGTATTAAACTTGTCCTGTCTTTCGGAAAATTTTCCATCAGCTTTTAAATTGCAATAGCCACACCTCTACTAACTTTTTTTTTTTTTAAACCATTACCTCGATTCCAACTCTGCTCGACTTGTCTTCATGTAACCTTTGACACTACGAGCCACTCATTTCTTCCCTCCAGCCTTTAAAAAAAGTTGTTTCTTCTTCTTCTTCTTCTTTGAACACTCAGACAGCAGCTGTTATTTTCTGTCATATGAACGTAAACGTGTTGCGCTGCCGTTAAACGCCTGACAAGTCTAACCCAGCGCGTCCTACATTCTTGTGGAAAAAGAGCTGATATCATTGACGCATTTCTGGGGGTAAAGGCAGGAGAATGGACCAAGAAGGCAGATGATAACAAGACAGGAGTGACAGGAAGAGAAGAACCACGCCAGAAGCAAAGAGAGGGAGGTAATATGTCGGCAGGTGGGAATGCTGTTTGAACTGGCAGCTCCCGGGCATCCATCCCCCACAAGGGTAGTGCTTCTTTTTTTTTCCAGATAGAAACATTGTTTTCCTTTTGCTTTTCTTTTTCTTTCTTTTCTCTTTTCCTCTCTCTCTCTGTCTCTCTCTCTATCTACTTCTCTTTGTCTCTGTCTTTTTTTTTTCTTTCTTTCTTCCTTCCTTTCTTTCTTTCTTTCTTTCTTTTTTTTTTTTTCTTTCTTTTTTTTTTTTTCTTTCTTTCTTTCTGTCTGTCTTTCTTTCCGTCGTTTTATTGTAATGAGGCAGTCACACGTCCTTTCCTTGTAAGCAACTCACATCTGGACGAAAACAAGAACACAGTTTTAATGACAGTCACAGTTTAGCAATGAATACATAGATGAAAATTTCCAAGTAAACAGAACTTAAGTTGTTATCAATATGTGATAATGATTAAATAACAAAACGCAATGACCCAAGAACGGCACGTGGCCATTTTCCAATTGGACATAATCATTCAAATGGACATGAGTTTATTTACTTTGAAAATAAAACATGATGAAAAATGAAATGAGAAACGATGGAATGAAGATAGAAAGGAAAACTAACAAAAACATGAACAATGATACAAAATCACTCTCTGATATTTTATTGATATTGCTATTCTGTGCAAACTTGATAATACGATTGAAAGTCTACTTTCTAGTTTCTGTTTCCTCTTGTAGGGCTTTTTTTCTTTTCTAACCATTGCAGTTTCTTTTTCTTCCCATTATTTTTCAGGTTTTCTCCTTTTTTTTCTGTCCTTTATTTGATTTTTCTTTTCATCTTTTACGTTCTTTCCTTTTATGTATTCTTTTCTTTCCTTTTCTGTCGGTCAGTCGACAGACGTCTGTCTATGTTTATTGATCTCCTTATTTTCTGTGTTTTTTTCTTTCTTTATCTTGTCAAACTATTTCGGTCTCTGCCTCTCTTTAACTATCAACATTGTTGTTGTTTTTTCTATTATCATCATTATCATTATACCATCAACATCTTTGGCAGCAACAGAAGCAGCACAAGCAGGAAATCAGAAGTAGAAGACAACACCAGTAGCAACACCACTGTTACCAACAGCAGCAGCTGTAGTAGCAGCAACAACAGCAACAGCAGCAGCAGCAACAACAACAACAACAATAGCAACAACATTTAGTAGTCTAGTCACCACCACTACCACCACAACTAGTGTCACTAATAGTGCCACCATCACCATCGGCTTCATCATCATCAACCAAAGCATCAACATGTTTGCATCACCATCACTGCCATGGTCTTTAAAACCAGAAGTACTCCTTACCTTTATCAGCAACATTATCATCACACTGTAATCGTCAACACGTTGTACTACTTGTACAGTGCGCAAAGGGAAAATAATATCTTCAGCCAGCATTATTGTCTTTGTAGCCTTTGCATTTTAATTCACAAAACATTCCAAGCTGTCTTGGTTTTAACAAAGATTTGTTATTTTTAAAAATCAGATATGTACACAGTTACAATAAAGCAACACCCAGATGTCTTGAAGAGAGAAAAGTTAACTGATAATCATCTCGCAACATAGCCTCTTTTGTTACAACAGTGACTTCTCTTCAGTCTATTAGACTTCTCTTTATTGCAGGGTCTAACACCGGGAACACTAGAGGTGGACTTTATACCACGAGCACTGTACGGAACACCACTTTCCGAAAAAAGACCTTTATGTTTGAAATCACTAGGTATGTACATAGGTTTATATTCTTTTGATTACTGGGC
>JASPKP010003269.1:0-7500 GCA_030674155.1 Stramonita haemastoma | reverse complement strand
AACTTAGATTTAAGTAACTAAATAAACACACAATAACTTTTTTTATCGAGCTCCCTCCCTCCCCCCCTCCCCCCAAAAGGGGGGAATAAACATGAAAAGAAAGGAAGTGATGGAGGGGGGGGGGGAAGGGGGAAGGAAGGAACTGGGCTCAGAGATGGGAAAGAATGGGAGTAAAGAACAAAACCTAAGAAAGGGGAATAGAAAAAAAGAACATAAAAAAAAGGCAGAGAGATAAAAAGGGGCGAAATAGAAAAAAAATTATAGATATAAAGAAAACCCTGTTGGGTAAGGAGGAAGAAATAAGAGGAGGGATTAAACACGAAGAAAACAGGGAAGACGAAGAAAGAGAAATATTGAACATGTAAAATTGAAATGGGGAAAGGGAGGAAATACGGAAAAATAAAAAAGAGAAAGCAGCTACCAGCTACTTCAAAAAGGAAAATAAAAGGGTAAAACAAGAATGAAAAAAAAGTATGAAGTGAAATCATATATAATCATGGGGTGAAAGAGAAAAACGGCTGAATTAATAAAAAAGAGAACATAAAGACAAACACAGCGCGAGGCAGAGTAGGAGGGCAGGTTAGGGGAGGGAAAGAAGGGAGTCGGTTGTTGGTTGGTGTGTTGGGTGTGTGTGTGGTGTGTGGTGTGTGTGTTTGTGTGTGGGGTGTATGTGTGTGTGTGTGGTGCGTGGTGGTGCGTGGTGCGTGCGTGTTGGGGTGTGTGTGTGTTGATGTGGCGTGTGTGTAGTGTGGTGTGTGCGGTGTGGTTGTGTGGTTTGGGGAGCATGCCAAATTTGTTAAAAGGTTTTTTTTTTTCCCCTTGAGTGCTATTGGCGCGACTCACTCTATCAAAAATTTTTGAAGTTAATACAAAGGTCTGGTCAAAAAACGCTGTAAGCATCTTTCCCCCTTTAAACCCCCCCTTCTGTGGAGAGCAAACCCCTAACAGGTGGTTAAAAACACAATATCCCCCGCATGCCCTTAATCAGGAGGGAGGACGCGAAAAGGGAAAAAAAAAACCCCCCAAAATCAAGAGGAAATTTCTGTATTTAAAAGGCAAAATCTCGTTTTAAAGTAATGGTTTTCCTAAAACCAATGCAATTTTTGGGAAAGTGAGGTTCAGAGACCTCAGTTCCAGGGGTCAGCTTTGAGGAAAAACCCCATCTCTCCCTCGTGCTTCAAAAAGGGGAGATCCCTTTCCAATTTGCTGAACTAGGGTGACAGTACTAAAACCAAGGACAAAAAAATTTAATGGGCAGATCAGGAGACAATTAGGATCTATGCTGCTAGTTTAGCTAAGGAGGTAAAGTGGCTTTGGGCCCCGGAGTGATCCGCCCCCTGCCCTGCTTGTAAAGCGGTTCAGTGTATTGTGTCATTACCTTCACGTAGGTATCCCCAAAGGGGTAATCCCATTTGCCACTTGTTTCTGAGGCCCCGGCAGAGAGCATGTTACTGTGATGTTTTCCCACAACTGTAGAATTGGATCGATTTTTGGCCATCCGTAAAAATAGGCTGGTGGGGCCCCGCGGACCCCCGATGCTGACGTCAGACTGGGGGCCCAGTCCTGGAATACAGACAAAACGGATTATAAGCGCATGACAATTGGACAATCTTTGGCAGGGCATTTTCCGCTTGTTGTGATCCCCCGTGAAGCGAGGGGTTTAAAAGAGACACGCTGCAGCTTTTTTCAGCTATTATGTGCAAAGTTAATGGCAGTTTTTTTAAAGCATGCGTACAGGTGGAGGGGTTAGTTTGTTGTCATGTATGCAAGCATAGAAAAAACCGAAAAGTCGCACACAATACGATGCACAAAACGATTACGAGGCCAGCATTATGCATTCATCAATGACATCGTGGCCCTCAGTTTAAAGGTATGGAATTTGGGGGGCTGAAAAACCATATGTGCTATTTTTTTTTTTTCAATCTGAAATTAGTGTTTAAAAGGGAATATCTCTTAAAACAGTCCTGTAAAATTTGTTAAAAATATAATACCCTGATAAAGAGAATAGGGGTTAAAATAAATTTTAATAATGGCGATAAATTGGTTGGTGAAAAACAACAAAACAAAAAACAAAACAAAACGAATTTATTGATGTGATATGAGATGATGATGTGATGATGGTGACGACGAGATGGCAATAAAAATAATAATAATAAAAATAAATAATAATAATTAATAAAAGATGATGATTTTATGATGATGATGAGATGAGATTGATTTATGATGTGATGATGCGACGACACGACGACGATGATGCGACGCGGACGACATGAAATTGATGTTGGAGTGATGGCATGAAATGATGATAATAATCGTCAAAACTTAAAAAGAAAATGAGATACAAGTTTTTTTACATAAAGTCCGAACGCCCTTGGTCTGAATCGAGCTAAGGGAATGACATAAGGAATGTATAGAAACTATTGAACTTCCAAATAAATTATCGCTGTTTGTAACCCAAACTCAAAAGGTGTGTGAAAAGCCAGTGGTTGCTGTCAAACTGCTTTATTATGGAACCATGACAGAATTTTTTAACCCCGTGCGTTTGAAAAACAGTGCAGGGGGGAAAGGCTGGGGCGTTAGCCCCTGTTCATAAAAAATTTTTATGCCGATACAATGTTCATGTAAATTTAAGCCACAGTGCCACAGCTAACATTCGGTAGTGTTTTTCCCCTGTTATGTCAAAACGCAGCACCCAAAACACACACAACACACACAACACACACAAAACACACACAAAAAAGACACACCCACACACCACAACACAAACACCCAAACCCACAACAATCAAAACCCCAAACACATAAAACACGGGGCGCGATGCCAGTGGTTAGTGCCCGGCCCTTGCACTTGGAGATCTGGAAAGTTTGAATGTTTTTAAAGATGTTCTACCCCGGGTTAAATAGATCAGTGCCCGGGTCAGTTTACAGCAAAAAAAAAATCCTTGGGGGTTAGATATAAACCCCAGGTCCGTGGTGCAGCACACAGATTGCTTTTTAAAACGGTTTCATTTTTGGAGGAGTAGGCCATTGTTTTAAACGTTTGATTTGTTTTTACAAGTTTTAGCGAAAATAAGTTCATGATTATTATTATTATTATTTTTTATTATTTTATTTTTTATTATTATTATTTTTATTTATTATTTTTTTTGCCGTGGGAACATGGAAAATTTTTCAAAGTGATACAACCGGGCCCGGAGTAGAAAAAGGACATGAGGGGTTATTATTTTTTCCCGAAATAAATGGACGCTCCCCCACATAAGAGACAGATGCAATGAGGTAATTTTTAGTTAAGCCATGTTATTAATGTGCAATAAATGGCTATCAAAAAAAAAAAACAGATTGAAAAAGGAAATTCTGTGCCATTATTAAAATTAAAATGATAGATGGAGGATGTGACAAAATGAAAAACCGGAAGTTTTTTTTGAAAACATTTGCGATGAGGGCTTGGGTTTTTTAAAAGCAATTTAAAAAAAAAAGGAATAAAAATTATCCCCTTGATATTTCATTATAAAATAAAAACAGATTAGTTTAATATCAAAAAAATACCCAAAATTGCAGCTTGCCCCCCACTGCTTTAAAAGGGTCCCAGGCAAAAATTTGGTAAAGTGCTAAGCGACTCATTTCGTGGTGGGGCGTCACAAATAATAAAGGGAAAAAAAAAAAAATAAATACAATAAAAACAGCACAACGCACACACGCAACGCGGCCCCCCAACACACAACACACACACCCACACAACAAATCACTTCTCTTCTCTCCTCGCCTCTTTCTCTCTCTCTCTTCTTCTTCTTTTTTCTCTTCTCCTTCTTCCTTTGTTCTTTTCTTTCCTTTTCCCGGATCAATAATTTACTTGAATTTTTAGAAGGGACACGATACAGGGACTAGAAACTTTTTCGTTTTTTTTACGGTGATATACAAAAAAAATTCATACAAAGTTTTTTTGATCAGAGATCCCTGTATGTCAGAGGGGGGGAATGTAGGAAGGCTATAAACCCAGGCTTATTTTTGAAACACCACACAAACCCCAACCCCAAAACAACACACACACACCACAACACAAACACCACACAAAAAAAAATTTTTGCGCATAGCCCCAAAAAATTTTTTTTTTAAGGTTGATGCGCGCGAACCCCAACAACACCCCAAAACACACCAACACAACACCAACCCACACCAACCCCCCACAAGTTGAGACCGCAGGGAGTTGATGGGGGTGGTGAGGGGGGGTGGTGAGGAAGGCGGCCAGGTTGGCGGTGAGTTGGCCTGATGATGTGCAGAAAAACCAGAACCCCCCCCAGCACCCCGGTAGACAACGTCGGGGAGTGCTCTCCCGGTGCACAAAATGAGAGTATGTGATGATGATGATGGATGATGATGATGACAAGATGATAGTGATATAATGTAAGAAATAATAATAATAAATAATAATAAAAATAAAAGATAATAATAATAATAAAAATAATAATAAAAATAAAAAATAATTAATAATAAAATAATATTTAAAGTGATGATAATGATATGATGTGATGATTTTGATTTAAAAAAAATTTTCTACTACTACTATTACTAATATTATTATTACTACTACTTTATTCTATTACTACACACTTTTAATACTATACTCACTACTACTACTATAATACACTACTAAAATGGAATTCCCATTGCGTATTTGAGAAAAAATCAAAGCATGCATTTTTAAACCCAAATTTTTGGCTACAGCCAATAACATATGTATTTTTACAAATCAATGAAAACACACACACCACAACACACACACACACACAAAACACACACACACACAACACGGCCCGTCTGACTCAGTCAATAAAGTGATTAGACAAAAATAAAGAAAAATAAAATAATTAAAAAAGTCTTTAAACTAGAAATTATAGGAGTTCAAAAAATACACACACGACCACGCATGGGCGTGCGGTCGCACCACAAAAACCCCCCCACCACCTCAACACACACACACAACACACAAAACGACAACCCACCCCCCACACCCCCAAAACCCCAACCCCCAAACACAACACAAACCACCAAAAACAAAAACAACCCCCAAAAACCCCCACACCCCCCAACCCCCCACACCCCCAAACCCCCCAAAACCAATACACGGGCCCTCAACCCAAAACACTGCACTGTTATTCGTCGCAAAAAAAAATCAGGCTGTCCCCCGTAATGGTGTGGTCCCCTGTTGGGGGAAAAAGGGTTAGAAACTAAAAGGCAGTATCAACCCAAAAAACAGGTGCCAGTTTTCTTTTTTATTGGTTTGATTTCTAAAGGGGACCTTTATAGTTCGGGTGGGGATTAATGTAGTGTGCACTTTAAAGCATTAGTTAACTCCCTTTTTCTCAGTCAGAGCCCGTCTCATTTTAGACTTTATTGTCATGAAAAAGGTGACCAGGTAACAGCGAGTAAAAGTACCTAATGTTTGAAAGTCGAAAACGTACATCACAATTCGGAACGGGGAGGGGGAGGGGGGGGGGGGAAGAGAGAGAGAGAGAGAGAGAGAGAGAGGGGAGAGAGGAGAGAGAGAGAGGAGAAGGGGAGAGAGAGGGGGAGAGGAGAGAGAGAGAGAGAGAGAGAGAGAGGGAGAGAGAGAGAGAGAGAGGGAGAGAGAGAAAGAGGGAGAGAGGAGAGGAGAGAGGGAGAGAGAGAGGGGAGAGAGAGAAGGAGAGAGAGAGGAGAGAGAGGAGAGAGAGAGGGAGAGAGAAGATTGTTTTTTGTGTGTGAATGTGTATGTGTGTGAGTGTGTTTTGAAAAGTGTATGTGTGCTGGGTTTGCATTTTTGTTTTTTGTTTATTTATTTATTTATTTTATTTTATTTTTACATTTATGTAAAATATTTCTCTGCGGAAATTGGGCTGCCTCCCCGGGGGGGGGTCGCCCCCAAGTGCAGCGCCTCCCATTATTTTTTTCCCTCAGGGGTGGTGTCTAAACCGACACTTGGTGCATGTTGGGTTTTTTTTCTTTTATAATTTTGTCTCGCTCCTACCGGACCGATGGGCCGTTTGAAAGGCGAAAGGGATTTTAAGTGTGCGCAAGATGTTTTGGTGTGTTCGCAACGGGACCCGTTTATGCTCATCCCAAAGATTTTAATTCAATTCATTTTTTTTTTTTTTTGTCAGACTGGGAAAAAAGGGGAGTGGGTAGAACCGAAACTCGCGGTTTAAATATGGCAGGGGAAGTTTAACCTTGCCCCCGTCCCTTTCCCTTTTGGGTTTTGTATGTGTGTGGCACGCGTGGAGGTGTGGGTTTTTAAAAATATAATATGTGTGTGGTGTGTGTGGGGGTGTGGTGGTGGGGTGTTGTGTGTGGTTTGTGTGGGGTGGTGTTTTGTTGGGTTTTTCGTATGGTGCGCACGCGTGTGTTGGGGATATGTGATGTTCAGTTTAACGTTATTTGCAAAGTAGGATTGTGTGTGGTTTGTGTGTGTGTTTTTGTGTTGTGTGTGTGTGTGTGTGTGTTGTGTGTGTTTTGTGTGGGGTGTGTTGTTGGGGCGCGCCGGCGTTTTGGGGTGTGATGTGTGTGTGGTTTGTGTTTGTTTTTTGGTATTGTGTGTATGGTCTTTTAATTTTAGTCTTTTCAAAAAAGGATATTTAAAAAAATTTTTTGGAGCGAATAAGTACTTTTAATGTATGTTAAGTGTTCCCTGCATGTAAATGTGGGAAATGCATGTGCCAAGCCCCCTGTTTGCACCCGTGTTTTAATCTATTTACATAATTTACATATGCTCCCCTTTGTGGTGCGTTTCGTGCGTGTGTGTGGTTGGGGGGGGGGGGTGGGGGTGGAGGGGGGGGTATGTGGGTGTGTGGGGGTGGGGTGTGGGGTTTAAGAAATAAAAAACCCGGGACAAAATGATGTTTTACCCCCAAAATAGGTGATTAGGTAAAAAAGGGGAACATATTCAAAGTGTGGTGCGTTTTTTTAAAGGATTTTCGTTTGCGCAATTTTGATACCGGGTTTTTTGTCCATACTCGCACAACATACAAACCTAGGAAAAACCCGGGGTGATAGGCATTTTCATTCTCCAGTTTAATCCCCCCCCGTAAGTAAACAAGATTCAGCCTGCCCGCCCGCCTGCCTGCCCGCCGCCCGATTGTTTTTGAACCCTCGCCCTTGGGGTACATCCCCAGATTTCTTAATTTTAGATTCTCGCTATACGAAAAGCAAAATGCTCGGGGTGGGGGTGGAAAAGGACCCAAAGAGGAAAAAAATAAAGACGTGGAAAAAAATAAATTGTTTTAAAAAGAAAGAAAGTTTTATTTATAGAGCATCAATCCCCATTTCCCTAGACGTAATTTTAAGATTTTTAAAAATACAAAAAGGGCAGAGGAAACCGCTCCCTGCTCATGCTTAGATAAAACAGATGTGAGTGGTCCTTGAGACAGTATTTTGGAAACGTTAGCCCCAAAAAAACGAAACAATCACCAAAAATGGTGGGGTTTTTAGGGAAAAAAACGAACAGGTTGGTATTATATGGAAAAAAAAA
>JASPKP010003268.1:12500-20341 GCA_030674155.1 Stramonita haemastoma | reverse complement strand
AAAAAAAAGGGAAAATTAGAAGAAGAAGAATGCAAGGAAGAAGAAGAATGAAAAAGAAGGAATGAAAGGAAGAAGAAGAAGCAAAGAAGAAGAAGAAAAAAAGAATGAAAAAGAAAAAAGAAGAAGAGAAGAAGAAGATAAAAAATGAATTTCGGGAAGGGAAAGAAAAAGAAGAAGAAGAGAAGAAGAAGAAGAAGAAGAAGAAGAAGAAAAAGAAAAAAAACAAGAACAAAAACAAGAACAAGAAGAACAAGAACAAGAAGAACAAGAAAAAAAAAAACAAAAAAAAAGAAACAGAAGAAAGAAACAGTAAAAAAAAAAAAAAAAAACCCCCAAAAGAAGAAACGAAGAAGAAGCAATGTTCCCTAAAACAGAAAGGTTTTAAAAAACACAGTGGGCCTGGATTCCAGAGCACAAAGCATGTTCTGACAGCCCCGCAATGGGCAGGCGCAAAAAGGTCCCCTGCAGTGTTTGGGGCATCGTTTTTTGGCGATCGGGCCCAGTGTTCTGAGCCCTGCCGCCCCCCCCGCCCGCCCACCCCTCCCCCCAACTTCTGTAGGGAGGGGGGGGATGCCTGCCGATTCATGAAGGGGGGGCCCCGGAAAAAACCCGTTCTTGTGCCCGCCCCTCTCCTCTCCCCCCCCCCCTTTCCCTTTTTCCCCCCCCCCCCCCCCCTTCCTCTCTCCCCCTCCCCTCCCTTCTCCCCTCTCTCCTTCTCTCCCCCCGTTCTCTGTTTCCTTTGTCGCTCTCTCTGTATCTGTCTTTTGTCTGTTTGTCTGTCGTCTGTCCCGGTTCTTATCTCTCCTTTCCTCTTTCTGTCTGTTTTCTGTCTGTTGTCTGTCTCGGTTTGTTTTTTCTCTCTATATTTTGTCTCTCTCTACCCCTTTCGTCCTGCCCGTCGTTTGCTGCGTATGTTGTTTCTTCTCTTTCTGTGTGTGGGGGTTGTGTGGTGTTGTGGGGGTGTGTGTGTGTGGTTGGGGGGGGGGGGGGTGGTGGGGGGGGGGTACGTGCGTACGGCTGCGCGCCCCGCTGGTGTGTGTCGTGCGTCGGTGTGTGTGTTGTGTGTGTGTGGTGTGTTTTGAAAATTAAGTTTTATTTCCAGAGGTTTTTGACTGAGCAAACATTTAAATTTTTTCACCCCCCCGTTCCCTAGAAAAAAACAAAAAAAAAACCCAAAAACCAAAAAATAAAAAAAAAAAAAAAAAAACAAAAAACCAAAACAACAAACCCGAAGAAACAAAATTTTAAATAACAACAATACCCTTAAAACCATAAAAAAATTAAAAAAAAAAAAGGGGGGAAATTACCAACGAGATAAACAAAAGAAAGGGGATATTTTTAAAAAAAAACAGAAGAATTCCAGAAATTAGAGCATTACATTTTTTTTTACCCCCCACAACATACCCCCCCTTTCTCTTTCTCTCCTTCTCTCTCCTCTCTCATCCCCCTCCTCCCCCCGCCCCCTCTTTTTTTGTTGGGTTTTCTTCCCCGGGCGATTGCATTTCCCAAAATGTAACAGCGTATGGCTCTTTTTTTGCCCCAATCCCTGAAAGCATCGCAATGCACCCAGGGGAAACTTTTTTTTACATGCAAAAACAACTGTTCACACTTATCTTAATATACACCAAGAAAGGCTTTTAACAGGGACGGTTGTTGGAATGATTCCATCATGGTTTCTCCCCCAAAAACATTCAAAAAAAAAAAAAAGCTTAACGCCACACATCTCTGACGTTGATGGGGATGGATGATTTCCCCTCCCATCGTGCCCCAGCCTGAACACATAATGATTTATGCTAGGGCGGTGGGGGCTTTTTTGTTGAGATGACTGAAAGTTGGATGCGCTATTGATAGTTCCTATTGTTAAAGTTTGAAAAGTATTCGCACTGCGAAGGGGAAAAAGCGTTTTGACTTTTCCCCGCTGGATTGAGCAGTCTTTTTTTTTTTTTCAGTCCAGGCAATTTGGGGGGGATCAGTTTTTGAAGTAACGCCCTGCCTAGAAAGAAGAGGATCTTTTAAACCCCGCCCCGCCCAATTTTCCCCCCTATCTATTGGCCTTTTATGTGTGGTTGGTTGTAGTTTTCAGAAAAAAACAATGAAGGGGAAAACACCCTCCCGTACACGTAAAAAACCCCCAGGGAGGGGGAGTTGCCCTGAAAAAAATTTTTTTAAAAAAGCTTTTGTGATAAAAAAAAAAAATTAGCCTCAAAATTTTTTTTTAAAATGAGGGCATTTCCCCATCTATTGTATCTTTGTTTTTTTTTTAATAAAACAGTAAGATATAGATGATCTAATCTTAGGTTGAAAGGGGGGGAGGAGGGGGGAGGGGGAGGGGGAGGAGAGGAGGGGGGAGAGGGGGGGGAGGGGGGGGAGAGAGAAAAAGGGGAAGGAGAGAAAAGTGGGGGAATTAAAGAAAAAAAATTTTAAGAAAAATTTGCCCCGGGGGCAAAAAAAAAAGGGGGAAAAAAAAAAGAGAAAAAAAAGGAAAAAAAAAAAAGGAGGAGAAAGGGGGGGAAGGAAAAGGGGGGGGGAGAAAGGGGGAGAGGGGAGGAAAGAAGAAAGGGGAAGGGGGGGGGGGGGGGGAAAAAAGGAAAAAAAGTTTTGGGGGGGGGAAAAAAAAGAAGAAGAAAAAAAAAAGGCGGAAAAATTTAAAATTTTTTTGAGTGGCATAAAACTTTTGGAAAAGTTTTTTTTTTTGAAAAAGTTTTAAGAAGAAAATTCCCCTAAAAAAAAAATTGGGGAAAGAAATTTTTGCCCCGTTCGGAAAGTTTTTTGATTGGAATTTTTTTTTTTTTTTTTTTTAAGACGGGCTGTTTTTTTTAAACACCGGGGGAAAAAAAAAAAAACCCCCCCCAAAAAAAACGAAAATTTTTTTTGCGTTTTAAAGAAAAAAAACCCCAGTTAGGGGGGGAGGAAAAAAAAACCCCCCAAAAAAGGGGTTTTTTTCGGGACTTTTAAAAAAGGGGAAACCGGAGGAAAAGGAAGAGGTCAAGGGGGGGGGGAAAGAATTGGGGAAGGGGGGAAAGGGGGAGGGGAAGGAAAGCCTTTTTTTTTTTCCCCAATGTGGTTAGGCGCGTGGGGATTGGGTGGGTGGGGTTTACGATTTTTTGGTGGTAAGGGAGTATTAAAAACCAAAGGGGGGTGGGGGTGTGGGGGGGGGGGGGGGGGGGTGGGGGGGGGGGGCGGGCAGTTTTGAAAAGTGTGTCGTATGCTTCCTGGGTTTTTTTTTTCTCTTAACTTTTGTTTTTTTCCCGTGTTTTTTTCCTTTTCTTTTCGTATTTTTCTTTTTTTTTTTGTTTATCTTGTTCTTTTTCTTCTTGTTCTTCTTTTTTTCTTGTTTCTTCTTCTCTCTCTCTCCTCTCTCTCTCTCCTCTCTTCTCTTCTCTCTCTCTCTCTCTCTCTCTCTCTCTCTTTCTCTCTCTCTCTCTCTCTCTCTCTCTCTCTCTCTCTCTCTCTCTCTCTCTCCTCTCTCTCTCTCTCTCTCTCTCTCTCTCTCTCTCTGTGTTTTGTTCGTTTGTTTGTTTGTTATTGTTTCCTCAACATATATGTTACGAATCAGTGTATATATTTTAACATTAATGCTCTGGTCAGTTGCGGATTACTTGTTCATTGAATACTCATCTACCTCTTTTGTATAAATAATTATCAAAGAATCCAGTTGGACATCATGCGTTTTGAACATTGCATCTATCTCCTTTATCATGGCAGAATACTGTTATGACATTATTTTTTGCACGACAAGCTAAGATTTTAGAACAAAACACGCAAGCACACATATATATGTACACACACAAACACACACACAGACACGTACGCACACAGCACAGCACAGCACAGCACAGCACAGCACAGCACAGCACAGCACAACACAACACAAAAACAACACAACACAACACAACACAAAATAACACAACACAACACACAACTCACACTCACAACACACAAACACAACACAACACAACAACAACAGAACACAACACAACACAACACAACACAACACAACACAACACAACACAACACAACACAACACACACACACACACACACACACACACCACACACACACACACACACGCACACACACACACACACACACACACACACACACACACAAAGAAAGGAAAGGAAAAAGTACATGACACCGTTATATAAGACTCTTCTTGTCTGTATCTTCTCTCTGATTTAGGACAAAACAGCAAAAAAAAATCCCCTTGAGAATGAATGCGTTCATCGTCTGCTGTTATCAAACAATGAATGTAACCCACAACTTTTCTGACTGTAGGCAGTGCAGATGAGATGAAAATGCACATAACAGATTCCAAAGCAACAAAGAAACTCTTTGTCTATCATGCATTCCTGGGATTCAACGTACAAACTGCTGCTAACACAAAACGTCCTGTCTTCCACAGCTGAACATAAAGTCTGCTTTCTATATTTTTTTACCGCCTACTGCATAACTTACTCCATTGGGCTGGCAAAAAGGTCATGAATTAGACGTATTGATATGAGTTCTCTATGTCGTCCAAAATTAAGTCTTCTTGGCGGTATCCTGGCCTGCAAATATTTGCGAACATGTAAAGAACAGGTGTCTGGGTTCATCGAACTTTTGATTTTTTATATTGACATTTTGATAGATGCTGATGTTGTTCCCAATAAATAGTTCTGTTTGTTTTTTTAAACTCCTTCAGAAAGACCAAAAGGAAAATGGCAGAATAGATTTGTATTCTATTTTTTATTTCCGATAAAGGAAAGAACCATGATGATGAAAATTCAGTGATGATGAAAATCCAGTGATGATGAAAATCCAGTGATGATGAAAATCCAGTGTCCCGGTAGCCTATGGCTCCAAAAACAAGCGCCCTCTAAAAAAATCCCAAAGAAACAAACCTCTTATCATACATTTCAGCTACAAATGAATAATTTTGCTGTTGACGTTTTTAGTTCCAAAATGAATTATAGTCCTCTGACCAATTTTTTCTTAAAAAAACAACAACAGTGTTATTATTTTATATAAGACCTTGAAAATTAAGAACTTGGCATAACTATTTGCAGTGATGTGTCTATTACTTCTTATCATTTTAAAACATTACAATACGCAGTCAAATAAATATTAAGCGAAATGTTTGAGAGCATTATGATCATAGAACTATGCAGTTTTTTTTTCTTTTCAACTGAGGGCATTTAGGGTATGTGAAGTAATGAGCTCATGTGCACACAGACACAAGGGACCACAAACTCGGGCAAAAACGCACAGTGTAAGACTGGACAAAATAATCGTAACACTTTCCAAATTTCTGTTTGTGCACAGCCTTGCAGAATGATGTAGCCGTGTCAGATCACCCTGTTATCTGCTGACAAGGTGGCACAACGCTACAGGAGACCCTGTTTTCTGCACACTCTGTCTGTCAGCTTCCTTCTCTCCTCTCCGCTCTGAAATCCAAGCTGTCGATTCCTTCAGCAGTCTCTCTCTCTCTCTCTCTCTCTCTCTCTCTCTCTCTCTCTCTCTCTCTCTCTCTCTCTCTCTCTCTCTCTCTCTCTCTCTCTCTCTCTCTCTGTCTCTCTGTCTCTCTGTCTCTCTGTCTCTGTCTCTCTGTGTCTCTGTCTCTCTCTGTTTGTCTGTCTGTCTCTGTCTCTGTCTCTCGGTCTGTCTGTCTGTCTGTCTGTCTGTCTGTCTGTCTGTCTCTGTCTGTCTGTCTGTCTGTCTGTCTGTCTGTCTGTCTGTCTGTCTGTCTGTCTCTCTCTCTCTCTCTCTCTCTCTCTCTCTCTCTCTCTCTCTCTCTCTCTCTCTCTCTCTCTCTCTCTCTCTCTCTCTCTCTCTCTCTCTCTCTCTCTCTCTCTCGTGGCGGGAGTCTGTTGTCTTCATTTGCTGTGTTGTAGCGTTTTGTCTTTCTGGAGAGACTTGGGCGGTACTAGATCAGTGGTAATGGGGTGTGTGTGTGTGTGTGTGCATGTGTGTGTGTGTGTGTGTTTGTGCGCGCGCGCGCACGTGTGTGTGTTGTGTGTGTGTGTGGTGTGTGTGTGTGTGTGTGCGTGTGTGTTGAAGGTCACCACGAGATCAAAGCATAAAGCTAACTTAGTTTGAGACACTTTTTTTTTTTAAATATTTCATAAGCACAAAGATAATCATACTGTTATAGAATTTTTTTGTATATCATTGTTACATTAATCTTTTGTGGATTGAGTATTAGTGTTGCTGTTCTTACAATGTTTATTCAAACTATACATCCAGCACCATACCAGGCTTGTGCCCTGAAGAAAGAAATCCGCAAGAAGTTTACAAGGTTAGGCCACCGTGAGGCAACTAGTCAAAGAAGACCCCCAAACTGCAGGGAAAGTTTGTAACTACCTGATAAGACAGCATACCACATTCCGATATAAATGTCAGCAGCCAGCAGCCCTGAACAGACAGACGTATAAAGTGTTTGGTCAGTAACTGTGTTCAACACTTATTCCTTTCTGTAGAAGGAACGGTATTCATCTTGTAGCCTGACTCCTCCCTTTGAAACTTATAGATAGATATACTCTGAAGTGTAGCAGGGGCCATATAGAGACCAGTTTATAATAGATTACATGTCCAAAAACAAAGGTCTAATTCTAATTTAGCGAACAGTACTTTGATTCTAACTACTTCGCCAAAGTAGTCAGCTAATAATCATCGTGTATCGATTAATGAGCTGCAGCAGAACAGGTATTGTGTAAAAACTAGATGGGCATACTGCTTCAAGTTCTGTGCTGACAAAATAATGGCTATTTCTTCTTTTATTTCTGTAATGTTTTAATTTTTTTTCTTTTGAAGAAACATTTTGCTTGTAACTTACAGAATTTTGCTTGTAACTTACAGAATTTCTCTGATTTTATTTATTTACTTATTTTATTTATTATCTATCTATCTATCTATCTATCTATCTATCTATCTATCTATCTATCTATCTATCTATCTATCTATCTATCTATCTATCTATCTATCTATCTATCTATCTATCTATCTATCTATCTATCTATCTATCTATCTATCTATCTATCTATCTATCTATCTATCTATCTATCTATCCATCTATCTATCTATCTATCTATCTATCTATCTATCTATCGATCTATCGATCGATCTATCTATCTATCTATCTATCTATCTATCTATCTATCTATCTATCTATCTATCTATCTATCTATCTATCGATCTATCGATCTATCGATCGATCTATCGATCTATCGATCTATCTATCTATCTATCTATCTATCTATCTATCTATCTATCTATCTATCTATCTATCTATCTATCTATCCATCTATCCATCTATCCATCTCTCTCTCTCTGTATATATGTATATATATATATATATATATATATATATATATATATATATATATATATATATATATAGGTATTCGTGTTTCATTTGGATGAGCTCTTGCCTTCATTTTTGGTATCAATCTTTTCATGCATTGTTTAAAAAAGGGTTAAGCAATCTACCTGTCTCACAGCTTCCCCACCCATAACACATTCAGAACATCGTGGAACAAGGGCGGCAGTAGCCTAGTGGTTAGAGCGTTGCCATTGTAATCTGAAGATCCAAGTTTGAGCACACATTGCAGGGGATTTTTTTCCCGTGGAGTTAGCATCACTACTGAGTCCACTCCCCCGAAAAGGCCTTCGGATGAGACTGTTAACTAAAGTCCCATGTTTGAACACACAGAGAATATGTTGCGTAAACGTTTTAACCCATTCTATCTTTCGAAAGAGCATGCCATTGTGTGCTGGTAGGAATGTATGACAAAATTATAAAGCTGCATGCACACTTGTGTCATGTTTAGACATCATCCCCAAAGCTTGAATGTGGCTATTTT
>JASPKP010003268.1:0-5000 GCA_030674155.1 Stramonita haemastoma | reverse complement strand
CCTATCACAAAATCCCAAATCTGTTCCTATCACAAAATCCGAAATCTGTTCCTATCACAAAATCCTGAATATAACCAGAACTCTCCTGACAGCGATTCGCCACACACGATGAGATATAATCTATATAAAGGAATCCAAAGCAAGAAGGAATTTGCCGCTCACGCGTGAGGTACTTACTGAGATTCCACATTAATACACACAGCCTCTCTCACGCCCTAGTCGCCTTGCCTTTAACGGGTGAATATTGTAGAGCTTCTCCTCCAAAGAAATAAACATTGCTGTTAGGTACGAGTAGGTACCAACAGCCATGAATTGAAATTCTAGATTAGATAGGAGTGTTAAAGCTCCCAGTTGCTATCAGAAATAGGTCTTGCAGTAGCAGTTTCGAAGTTTGAAAACTCCTCGAAATGCAATAAACTCGTACAGTGTGAAGGGTCAGTGAACGCTTGATCTTTGACCTTGCATAAGTTTATCTTGAAACGGTACCTGAAGCTATGAGGAAAGGTAGAGGTGGTTTCTAATCTTTCGTAAGGCCACTTTGAGATATGTGAAATGGGAACTCTCTCAATCAAGTTAGATTTCTTTTTACTTGCTCGCTCACTTACAACCTCCCTCGTCTGCTACATACAGACTCAGACAGACAGAAACAGACAGACACACACACACACACATATACGCGCGCGGCCGCACGCCAACGACACACACACAACAGATACACACACGCACAGACAGACAGACAGACAGACAGACAGACAGACAGACAGACACACACACACACAGACACAAAACACACACACACACACACACACACACACACACACACACACACACACACACACACACACATACAGAGGCTATGATAAAGTTTGTACGAAGCTTATAGGTCAAAATGCTCACACATCATAGGCCCAGACCGTAAAGTCGAGGGTTCGAATCTCGGTAGTGTTTAGTGAACTAAAGGCAGGGATATTTACGATCTTTAAGTCAACTTTTACTGCAGGCCTGCCAGTACCTTAACACCCTTCATGTATACACACATACAGAAGATGAATGATGCACGTTAAAGATCCTGCAATTCGTGTCCGGGGTTGGTGGCTTATTGAAACACGAACACACCCGGCGCAGCATACACCCCTAAATTCGGAATGCAGCCACCTTCATGGTGGACAAAAAACAACCGCATACGCAAAAAATTACCAATAGCGAACCTCGGAGCTCTAGCCGAGGAACGGGGAAAAAAATCCGGCGTTCCTGCTTCTCTGCAAAGCCCGTTAAAAAAATTCAATCACTCCAGGTCACTATGTTCATTATCAGCAGAGGATTCAGCTCAAATCTGCAGGAGACAATGTTCTCTGCAACACTCTGTCTGTCAGCTTCCTTCTTTCCGCTCTGGAATCCAAGCTGTCGATTTCTTCAGCAGTCTCTCTGTCTCTCTGTCTCTGTCTGTCTGTCTGTCTGTCTGTCTGTCTGTCTGTCTGTCTGTCTGTCTGTCTGTCTGTCTGTCTGTCTCTCTCTCTCTCTCTCTCTTCTCTCTCTCTCTCTCTCTCTCTCTCTCTCTCTCTCTCTCTCTCTCTCTCCCCTCTCTCTCTCTCTCGGCCCCCCCCCCCATCCCGTGACACATCTTTAATCAGGTGATAAAAGAAATCCGACATTGACTTTGAAAAGATTGCAAGGAAACATTGACACCTTCTTTGTTACGGAGACTAATTAGACCTCAAGTTTCCAAAATTGCTAGGTGATGAAATCAATGAAATTGTACCAGGCCGCCATTCAAATTCAGCATGCAGCCTTACCCTTTAGTTGATAGATTTCTTGTTATGCAGACAGTTGCCGAAAGGCGTAGGTGTTTTTTCTACACGGGTCGTTTGATTTCTGCTTTTGGTCCAGAAATTAGCTGCATTACACGATCCTTATATTTAGCTACCATACACTTCTGTTTATATGTTTTGAAGGTATCAAAGACGCATTTTTTTGCACAAACTTCGTATGATTTATGCACTTGAACCAGAAATCAACTGTATCAGACAACCATTGTGTTTAACACTGATGCACATTGTTCAGAGAATTTTGCATGTAACTGAGAAACGATGCTGTAAAACATGGAAAACAACAGCAGTTATTGAAAGAAGGACGCGGGCGATGGAGGTGAGATGCTTTCGCAAGTAATCAACAAGGAAGTGAAAACCAGCATTGAAAACGCCGTAGGGCCAATATGACGAGGTCGTGATTTCAGCAAAAAATAGAACAACAAAAAATACCCCACCGCAAACTGAAGAGGTAGAGCCTCGACACACAAACATCTGGATAGGCCAAGGCATCCAATGAGGGAGACGAAGAAGCAGACAGCGAAACCGACTGGAAGACAACATCAGAGAGTGGACTGGCCTTGAGTGGAACGACATACTACAGAAAGCTGATAGCCTAACCGCGACGAGCGGAGGAATCTGGTTGAAAAATCTCCAGAGGTGCTCCAACAGTCAAAACAGACTGAAAGAATAGGAGAAGAAGATGAAAAATGCATTGAAAAGAATATGTATATTCATGCAATATTCCGCTAGAATTAATATATTTTGGAAGTATCTGCATGTTTTATTTCATCGTACTTTGCTTGAATAAGATAAAGAAAGAGAAAGAAAATAGAAATAAAAAAGAAAGAAGGAAAAATGTACAACAAAAAGAGGTAAACGAAAAAAAAAAACAGAAAAAGAAAAGAAAAGAAAAGAAAAAAAAAAAACCCACTCAACCTCACCAGGTTCAAATTACTGACCCAAACGTCGGGGTGAGGAAAGGAAAGGGAAGGAAAGAGGAGAGCAGCTTAATTAGCAGAAAATGAATATGCTCACGAACATGTTTTTGGACCAAGAAAAGAACTGCAGGGAAAAGTTTGGAATTGAAGAAATGCTTGCGAAATGACGAGAGAGAGAGAGAGAGAGAGAGAGAGAGGAGAGAGAGAGAGAGAGAGAGAGAGAGAGAGAGAGAGAGAGGAGAGAGAGAGAGAGAGAGAGAGAGAGAGAGAGAGAGAGACAGACAGACAGACAGACAGACAGACAGACAGACAGACAGACAGACAGACAGACAGACAGACAGACACACAGACAGACAGACAGGCAGGCAGGCAGGCAGGCAGGCAGAGAGAGAGAGAGAGAAAACACACACACACAGAGAAAGAGACAGACAGACAGGCAGGCAGACAGACAGGTAGAGAGACAGACAGAGAGGGAGATAGACATACATACATACATACATACATACAGACAGACAGACAGACAGACAGACAGACAGACAGACAGACAGACAGACAGACAGACAGACAGGCTTAGTGTCTACTTTATGTCGGACATATCTGGCAAAGCTTCTTCCGTGTTGGATTGTATTTTTCATTTTATTTTTTACTTTACGATTATTTTCCTCCGAAGAACTTCCCCCAAAAGCCTTAGTTTTGAGCGGGCAAGTGCTGATGGACATGTATTTTGGGCTATTCTAATGAGTTGGGCAGACGTATTTTTAAAGCTGTACTTCAAAACAAACAGTGGTTGCTTGGGGGATGAGTGACCGACCGTTCGTACTCCTTGGTGTGTGTGTGTGTGTGTGTGTGTGTGTGTGTTGTGTGTGTGTGTGTGTGTGTGTGTGTGTGTGTGTTTGTGTGTGTGTGTGTGTGTGTGTGTGTGTGGTGTGTGTGTATGTGTGTGTGTGTGTGTATGAGTGTGTGTGTGTGTGTTTGTGTGTGTATGTTTGTGTGTTCTTTCTTTTTTTCCTTTTTCCTTATTCTTTTATATCGAGGATAATGGAATAAGCACTCATGTTCTTTACGTTTTCCACGCATAAAACACTTTGGAGTGCGATGAAATATAATTGATCACATTGGAATGCTGCCCTGACAGCTTCCCCTCGCCCCCCTCCTCCCTCCTCCCAGTGTTCGCACTACCATGAATGATGATAGTAATGTTTGTAGTGTATTGTTTGTGTTTCATCCCTTCCTTCCTTCATTTCTTCCTTCCTTCCTTCTTGCCTTCCTACATTCCTTTTCTTCATTTCCTTCCGTCATTATTTATTGATGTTTTGTTTGTTTCTTTGTTTGGTTTCTATCTTTTCTTTCTTGTGATTTGCCCTTCTGTTGACCTCTTGACTTTCTTCCTTTTTAAAAGAAAATGTTCCTTTTACTCTTTCTTTCTTATTTTTTCTGTTTCTTTTTTCTTGCTATGCTTGTTTTCTTTCAATCTATTCTTTTCTTTCCACATGTTTCTTTATTTCTTTCTATACCCAATTTCTTTTCTATTTACATTTTTTCTCGCCTTTCCCGGTCTTTCCTTCCTTTTCCCCCTTTGTGTGTGCTTATTTTTTGGTTTTGATTTGAGAGGAATATATATTTCTTTTAGAAGACACACTAGACCATCATGCTATGCAGTCTGACTATGAAGACAAATGATTGTCAATAGTTGTATTGAAATATTTTTCCTAAAACAATCTTCTATAATTTAAAGCCACTGGCATGGAAACCTATATTGTAAAAGTAGGCATCCGTCAGTCTCGGGAAGACTACGGAGTTGCGCCCTATGCTCCAGAGCGCAAAGCCTGGGTAAGAATGTATGGAGGGCAAGCTGTTACTCATGCAACAGACTCCCCCCTCTCCACGTCACTGGAATAGTCCATTGGAAAAGCGATGCCAATACCAATGGTTCCAGTGCCGTCGCAGGAGCCGCGAGAACGTTGCCATAATAGTCCTACAGCCCCGGGGACTCCAACTCCTTGATTTTTATTCAGCGATGGTGTCTAAAACCGACACCTGTGTACATGCTGGTTTAAAAAAAACATTTTGTTGTCACCAGCTCCTACCGGCACACAATGGCCTGCTCTTTCGAAAGGTGGAAGGGATTTTAACGTGCGCGCAAGATGTTCTGCGTGCAATCGCACTCGGGGCCTTGGTTTAAGTCTCGCCCTGCATTGTAACCTTTCCTTACTCTGTATTTTCCCTGTTGTGACTGTATTTCCCTATTGTATTT
>JASPKP010003267.1:0-20346 GCA_030674155.1 Stramonita haemastoma | reverse complement strand
CACAGGACGCCTTATGATAAACAAGACTTGCACAGTTAGATTTATTAATGAAAGACTTAAACTACAAGGACATGCTGCATATACATTTAAGAACGTCGACAATGCTATTAAAGAATACTATTTAGTGACAGGTGAAAAACTGCAACAATCTGCCCCTCCAAAGTTATCAGACTTTTACCAACTAACAGAAAAACAAAAAGGGGGAGAAATAGCCTTTATTGTGATTGGCATGACTGTTGTGTATTTTATAGCCCAAAAGATTGGTTAGTATTAAAAAATGGACACTAAGCTAGCTAAAATTTATTATTCACCCAAAGGTTACTGGAAGGGTCTAACAGCTATTACAAAGCTTAGTGAAGCTGCAGGTGTTAGTGAATCCACAGCAAAGGCATGGCTGTCCAAACGAGCAGTATGGCAAATATACTTGCCAGCACCCAAACGAATAAAACGACCTCACTTTGTCAACACAATACCAAACGACACACATCAAATGGACCTTTTATATTTGCCTCACGACACAATAAGAAGAAAGAGATTTAAATATGCGCTTACTGTTATTGATCTGGCATCAAGATACAAAGATGCAGAACCATTAACACAGAAGAGCGCCATTGCTGTTGCTGTTGCTCTACAAGAAATTTACAGACGTGGTCCACTGACTTATCCTCGTATGGTTCAAGTTGATGATGGAAAGGAATTTAAAGGCCAAGTTAGTCAACTGCTGTTAAAACACAGAGTTGTTATTAAAAGAGGCATTCCAAGCGTTCACAGATCACAGGCTTTAGTGGAAAACTTCAACAAGCAGTTGTCTGAACGGCTGTTCTCATATCAGTACCATAGAGAAATTCTAGACAATGCTCGTAACACTGACTGGGTTAGAAGACTTTCCCCAGTACTGCGTGCTATGAATAATGAAGAATCAAAGGCCACAGGATTAAAACCCATCAAAGCAATTAAACTCAAATCGATTGGTATCAGCCAACATTCAACAACTGACAAACTAATACCATTTGGAGTGAAAGTAAGGCACCTGTACGCACCAGGTGAGGCAGAAGGTGACAGCCGAAGAAGAGCAACTGACCCTATCTGGAGCATCGATACCTATGAAATTAAAACAGTTATAAGAATGATTCCCCTGTGTATTATTTAAGAGAAACACCTACATCAAAACGACCAGCGCCAAAAAGAGCATTTGTAAAGGAAGAACTCCAAATAATCCCACCAGTTAGTTAATTTGTGTGTTTAAAATGGAAGCTCAGACAACTAGTCCTGTTATTACTTATGTTTTCATTACAGGTGATAATCACATGCCGGTTGTTTTTCCTGAATGGCAAAATGAATATGCTGGTGTTTACTTAGAAAGCTCTGATAAAGAATTACTATTAAAAGAACGAAAGTATGACTGTGGCACCCCCATATTACAAATGTTTGTTCAACAGTTTACAGTTCATGAATTAAATGGGAGGACCGTAATAAAACCATTTACACCAGACCATTTCGATGATCTAGAAACCCATGAAAATAATATGTTAGAATATTTATTTAATAACAAAAAAGATGCTGTTTTAATATTTGAAGACTAAAAAAAAATGTAAAGCTATTTTAATAATAAAAAGATTTATGCTGTTTTTATATTTGAAGAGTAAATAAATGTAAGCTATTTATTTATTTATTTTTTTGTTCTCCAATGACCAATTGCATATGACCACTCTGGGCGTACAAACACGCGCTTTGTGTTGTTAGGATCTAATGACTTCTTTGTTACAACAGTTGTGTTGATCTGATGCAATTTAGACCTTAGTTTTACATTGTCATGATTAAACACTTTAGAATCAAAGAGTGCTTCTTTATAGTTGTCGTGTGATATAGCCATCTTAACTATAGGTTTGCTGATCCCTTTTGCTTTTTTAATAACACTAGTTTGACTAGCGACACTATACATTTTTGCTCTCAAACCAACATACTCTTTTATTCTAGTTCCATTCATTTCATCTTTCATCTTACCAATAACCTTTTTATTTACAACTGAATGTAAAGGACTGTCTTTAGGGTAATCACATGTGTCATACCAACTGTCCGATCCCTTAGCTACTTCTGTCTCCATGTCTTTATAAAAGTCTTCAGTCGGAATGTCCAGAATAAACGAGTCAGTGTCCGTGTACAGGACTCTAGACTCTGGATACAATGGTTTAAAGTAGTCATAGAGGAATTCTAACATTAACAGCTTAGACAGCTCTAACACAGTAAACCCAATAAACACTGGCTTGTCTAAATTTACCCGAAGCTTCTTCATCATAATGCCGTACAAAGAATCATGAAATTTTCTGAAGTCCTGGTACTGTGGTTTTGATGTCAACTTAATTGCTTGGTTCTCTTCAGTTACCAGTCTGACGTCTTTACGTTTGTGGGGGTTTTCCATTGTCTTTCCAAAACAGCTGTTGTTCATTAACTTAAAGAAGTCCTTCTCTGAAGTATCAGTTGCCTTACTTCTAAGCTCTGTGTTCTTCATGATGTATGGTTTCATGAACTGCCCTTGATCAAACAAAATAATGCGGTGAACGGCTGTAAGGCAGAGTCCATGTCTTAGGTAAAACTGGAGTAGTCTGTAATGACAGACATACTTTTTTTTATTTAACAGATTTGGCACAAGCTTAGGTGGTTCAGCTCCTATCTTCTTTCTTTCTGCTGCTAATGGATAATAGTTATGCAGGTCATGAAGTTCACTTGGATATTCTAAGTCTACTTCTGCAATCAACCCCAATGGCTGATAAGGGGACATTGTCGGCAAGGTGTCCAGAAATTTATTTACATCAAATGGGCCTGGTAACATTTTAAAATTGCTAAAGGAAGTGACTGACACATAGCCCAACCATATAGGTTATTAGCGTCTAAATACATAATATAGTTGGATGGTTTACTAGGATCATAGTCATCTAAATATTTGTTGTTAGCTTTACAGTAACTATGTGATGCCATGCTGATTCCACCACGCAGTCCATCCTCAATCATTTGGAGCATGGGCAGGTCAGACAGCAGGTCGATCTTTACACCTGTAAACTTTAAGAACGCATCCCAACTCATGCCAGGTGCAGAAATGTAATGAGAGGGATCCAGACTATAATGTTTTTTGCATGTTTTTCTGTAGTTCTCAAAGACATCTGCTAACAAACAAACGTCAGCCATTAAGTAGTGGTCATGGTAATCTGCCATGGTCTTACACTTTAATTTTTTCCATGCTGCCTTTGCATGTTGGTAATCAGAGTCACTAATGTCTTTACCTTTTAGACTACTAAAAAATGCGCCTTTAGGTGGTAGGGCGTCTTCATCAAACCTATTCCAACTGTTCATATACTCATAAGGATAAACGCCTTTACGCACTAGAGATGAATCAAAGTATTTTTCTGTAATAGGACAACAGCTCAGTGATGCAGCCAAGGATTCTAATGTACCCATTATGTGCTGAGCTGAATCATAGAAGGATAAATAATTCAGAGTGAACGTCATGTACTTTTCCAAAGACTGGGCAATACAACTAACCTTTTGAAATTCATCAGTTACGGCCTGTAAAATAAGATGGGAATCATACCCACGTAAGTTATGGAAGAAGATGGGTAATTTCCATTTCTTTGGTTCAAACTTAAGCTGCAAGTTACAATTAGAATGTGCTGCTCCCCTAAACTTACCACTAATGTGATCATGATCTCTTACAGTTGGGTTGTCTTCTGTGTTTTCTAATGTATGGCCGCAGATCCAACAATGTCTTGCTAAATTATATTGTTCTTGATCTTCGGTAGTCATAATAATTTTAGAAAGGTTAAGACAATTAGAGAACACAGTACGTAATTTTTTCATTTGTTTTAAGAAGTGTTTTGCTGCATCAGGCCCTCTATATAGCTGTGGTATTGTGTATTCACCATCTGACCTAACAACAATAAAAGCGTACGAACAGATTTGATGATTATTAACTACAGCAGTTTTAGGTAATGTTTTTGGCTTAGGTCCTTGGTATGGAACTATAATAGATTCGAAGTCAGCATAAACAACGAAAGGATTGGGCTGTAATTTTTTCCAGTTCTTAAAGCTTGCTGTGCTACCAGGTTTTGGAGTAATAAGTTTTGTAATACAGTCAGTAGAGCTCTTACAATGTTCTCTGTGTTTAAGTCCTGCTTCAATAGATGGAATCCTTACTAAACATCTTCTGCAGAACTCTTGTTTTTGTTTTCTACTTGCTGTTGTGTATGCTAGTAGTCTACTCATTGTGCGAATTAAAGTATAATGCTGTTTTGCACCATCTGTCACTAAAAGTAAGTCAACATGTTTGGCATGTGGCTCTCCTACAGTCGGTGACTCGCTGGATATTCTAAGCGGCAGAAGATTATCTTCTTCAGACCATGTATATAGGTTTACAGTGATTGGTTTGTTCTGGGATTCGAATTGTTCGATTTTGTCTAATCCAACTGGAAAGTCAATTCCATTAAAGTCAAGTTTGGTTTTGTATGGTTCATAGTTGGAGACTCTCTCCGCATTCTTTCGAACATGATAAAGCTTTGCTAGAATACACCACATAAAACATTTATCATCATAATTTTTAATGTTTAAGACTGCTCGTTTTAAAACCAGTGTTCTGGGTAAAGGAATGTAAGACTTACCAACAAATGGGAAAAACTTAGTCTGGTATAATTTGATCTGCAATACTTTACCTTCTGTCCAGCCAGAACCTTTTAGTTTTGCTTCTTCTGAAGCCATGTTAAACCGTTCAACCATTTCATCAGCCCAGCTAGCAGTGAAATCATTGTAAGAATAAACAGCTTTTTGCATAGTTGACACCCACACTTGTATGGTTTCCTCTGACACAGTAGTATATTTGATGTACATAGCTATTTGTACCTTAACTGGAGGGAGTATTGTTAGCTTGTCTGGTATTTGGGCAATAGCATGTTGAATGCTTGCATAAGAGTTAGTGTTATTAATTATTTCTAAGTCAGTCTCTTGAAATATACTGGAAATTTTACCACCACCCCTAGCAGGAGTTATTACTACGTCAGTATCTTCAAATACTGGGAATTTCTGCCATATTGAGTTTCTTTTTCTAACTCAAAATATTTACTTAAATTGATAATTAATTGGGTTTTTTTAAATCATAATCCACAGTATTTTTGCATTTGGAATTATAACTTACTGTAAACACACGATTACCCCACATTACAGTTAGGTCTTTAGAACAGAGTTTAATTTTTCACTCATTTGTTTTAGGCATTCCTTTTTTATTGACTCCAAGTCTGGCTGTTGAGAAAAAGCGACTCAAGACTTTTTTTGCATCTCAAACTTTTGCCGTTTATAATCATCATAGTCTGCTTGCAAACGATTGAACTCCTCATCTGTAATCTTAGAGTCTGCTAAGGCTTTGCTTATTATTAGTCTGAATGAACTAAGTTTAGCAGTTGCTAACTGAACCATAGCTGTGTGCTTTTGTAACTTTGGCTTTATTTTTTTGTAAGCAACACTCAAAGCTAATGAACATAATCCAAAGCCTACTGAAACAGCACCAAGCATAACAGCTGCTGGACTCCCAATGCCTGTTGCTAAAAGTCCTACACTTGTTCCTGATGTCAGTGTAGCAGCAGTTGCCGTTCCGCTGTTAATGTATGCTAACGCATTAAAAAGAGAAGAATATGATCGTTTGGTTTTGTTGTATTTTGCTAGGTCTTGCTCTAGTTCACGCTGTATTTGTGTAATGTTGGACAGCCTGAAGGATTGTGCACTGTCATCCAATGGTTCTTCTTTTGGTATTTTTGGATACACTGTAACATGAGACATTCTTTAAAATAATAGAAAAATATTTTAATTTAATGTAGTTATTTCAGTTAGAATATCTTCAGTTAAAATACTTTCAGTAAAGTAGAATCCAATAAGATCTAATTGAGTAAGATTAATATATGTTAATTCAGTTAGAATATTCTGCTGAATGTTTAGGATTACCTTGTTGCTGGAAGAGACGGCCTTTATTTCATCACCATTGTTTTGAATAGCTACAATTATTCTTAATGTTTCAACACCTAAATTTTGCCAAGCAATTCTAATTCCTTTTATTAGATGATCACTAACACCTACAACTCCATCATCACCAGTAACATCACGTTGTATAGAAATGTCAAATATCATAGTGAACTTGTTTGGTAAAGGCATTTCAGGCATGAACTGCAATTTAGTGGTGGAATTTTTAGTTACAGATGCTTTTCTGTGTAGCAAGTACTGTTTCTTTTCAAAGAGAACAATTTCGGTTTCACGTCTGCTGTTGTTCTCAGGCATAAGGCTAATATGCAATGGACCAGCATTGAATGCCTTCCTGAAATGTCTTCCTTTGTCAAAGAAAGTGTATGGACTTACAAATTCAAATTTGATTTCCCAGTCGATGAACGGGATAAGGTGCCATTTGTTTTCTTTCCGAACAAGTTTATATTCTAAGTCATCAATGTTTTCTACTTCTACATTGGTCAGGTGCTCTAGCTTAGGATTCTTTTTGTCTTCACTTATCTCTTTGCCTTATATTATAATAACCGTCTTCAGTGTATTCAAATCCATAAACTTCACCAATCTCTCCATTTAGATCAAAGTCTTGTGCGTCTGCTAGATCTTTAAGTTCAAAAGTAATACATCTAATAGGTGCGCGCATAACTGGCAGTTCTGGCCCCCGGGACATTGTTTTTTACATGGCTAATTTTATTTAATTTCTAAAACAACATAAAAGTCATCGCATATTACATCTTTACCTTTTTGGTCTGTAGTTCTTAGGCTTAGTCTTCCATGATGGCCACAAACTAAGGGTTTAAACTGTAAGTTAGAAAATGTTTGAATCTTAACATCACAGTATGATGCATTACCTGCTGGAATAACTCTCAGAATAGTTGATGGTCGGCCATTGTACAAGTTTTCATTAGTGTTTAGTTGGTCTAGGTGTATATACATCAATGAATTGATTGCAAGGTCAATGGGATTTTCTCCTTCGAAAGTTTTATTCTTTTGAACACCTTCAAATGCATATATTGCTTTATTACTAGTTTGAAACCCTAACATTTTAGCTAGGGCTCCTGCAAAGTTAAAGGTTTCTGGCTGAAGATCTGGGTCTGGTTTTAATGTTAGCATTATTTTTAGGTTTGCATCATTAAGTTTTAGATCAACTCCATAGTCACTTAGTATTTCTTTAAGAGTGCAAAATCCGTAATAACCATATGGTATGGTCAAAATACTTCGTACATTTTTATGGCGATCTAATCTTAGAACCCAATTGTTTTCTTTTTTCTTGCTTATATTAAACCATTTAACTTTGTAAACAATTTCGTGTAGAGCTGCTTGCAAGTTTCCATGATTGTTATCAAGTGGATAATCTAAAGCAATAGGTCCTTGGTTTGTTAAAGTTATAAACATTTTTAAATATTGCATAAAAAAATGAATGTGTTCAAATACAACAAGGAAGCAAAATATGCAGTTGGCGCTGTGGGTAATCCTAAAAACTTAATAGTTAATAGTTTAGTTGTTGCAGTGAATCAGTCAGAGAGTTTTAAAGTAAAAGTGAGTAGCCCGCTAAATAAATATTTAAATCCCCCTATCAAAACTGATGGCATAGCAACGATGTGGCTTAGTCATCCTATGCAGTTTTATCAAAATCAATTAAACTTTGCTATGTATTGCGCAACAACTGGATGTGGGGTATCATATGCAAACCACTTAAATCACCATAACCTGTTGGTTAGGTCGGTGTACAGGTTTCATTTTTATTATCAGTTCAGGCGTTTGTTATCTGAACTCCAAGTACCATTACCGCATGACAAGTCCTTTAATCCTTTTAACAACAGAATGGATATGAAGGCTTTTGAACGTATTTGTAATGAATTTGGCGTTGCGTTTAAAGCAGACTTTAGACAAAAGTTAGATCATAATCACGGCATGGGTACTCTTTATTTATGGGGGGTGCACAGAATATATAATTTTGACTATTGGCCAGGGCATACTTCCTTTGGTTCAGGCACAGCTGTTCGTCTGGGGTCAATAGTGCAAGAACATAAAAACGCATGGACCACATTTATCTTAGATAAAAGCAATGGATTTACTAGGGCTGGTATAGAACAAATAAACGATTCTATTCATACTTATGTATGGTGTTTGCTGGGTTCACAAGCACAAACAAGATCAAACATAATGGATCAGAGCACTGGGTTCGATGCACAAAAACAGTACTTAGCCAATTTAGAAGATGCAATAAATTCAACAGTTGATTTACCATCTAGTATTAAACGATATCAAGATGTTTTAAGATATGCAAGATCAAAAGTAGACTTTGCTGTTGGCATTGGTTTATAAATGCTGCCTTCTGATCTTGGGCTTCAAATGGGAACAATAATAAATTATAATAATGAAATCCTTGTTGCAGGCGATGACCAAAAACTTGGCAAAAATAAAGATATAAATTCTGATCCAGTACAAAGTATACCAAGGCCTGTACAAAGTATACCAAGGCAAAGCAGAGACCCCATTAAAAAAATTAATAATGATGCTCATGAATCTGAAAAAGTAGCACTTGTTGTTGGACTAACTTTTATAGGATTAGCTGCCCTTTATTTTTACTAAGAAGTAATCCAGTGACTAAAACAGTGTAACCCCCCTCACAAAACGTATTTTTGTTTGGTGTGTTACTAAGCGCTAAGTTCAGTAACTCCCTTGTAGAGTTGAGTGATCGCCCCTTAAAAAAAGAGTGCCTATCGGGATACTACTGTTTTTTAAATCTCACTTCCTGCCTGGGGCTAGTGAGGGAAAGACGTGTGACAGAGACTCGCTCCCGAGTCTACATGTTCCCCATTAAGGTGATTCTATTTTCTTAACTTCGTTTTTGATCAAACTATCTGTTTAAGCAAATTTTAGTTTAATTCAGAATAGTTTTGGAAGGTTCATGAAATCTATATGTTTGATTTAATTTCACAGGCTTTCAACCTGTGAATTAACAGTGAACGTAACTTCGTACGTACGACGTACGTGATCGCTTCGAACAAAGGAAGCGTGGGTTAAATTTTGGCGCGATCATGGTCTTTGTTGTATGTTTAATTTGTGGTAGAATATTGTTCAGCTATTATTAAAATGCTGGAAATATTCCAGTGTGGCTTTACACTACAAATATATGGGTGTGAAAGCCTACTTGATTATAAAGAATTAAGAATTCTGATTTATTTGTAATAAATCATTTAGTAATTCTAAAACAGGTGTAATGGCATTGGAATGTCATTGTGGACATTTATTTAAAATAAATTAGTCCTTCTTAATAATGTTGGCACAGTTTCATAGGATGGACCATCATCTGTCCTAAAGTAAATGAAACATGTTGGGATGCTTGCACAGTTTCATAGGATGGACCATCATCTGTCCTAAAGTAAATGAAACGTGTGTAATGGCTAACTACTAAAATTATGAAATAATTTTAGAGGTGGTGTTAGATTGTTCTGAGAATATTAAATTCTCACGAGAATGGCAAAATGGATAGGGTGAAAGTACTTTTGGTAATTGAGCTGTGTTGTAAACAAGCTCAGTGATGGATGTTTTGTGGTGATGTTTTTTATAGTGTATGTTCTTTGATTTCAGGAACATCATTGTCATCGTCATCGTTCACCTTCTTCTCGCACCATCATCCCATCCCCACTCTCATCCTTCTGTGTGCCTGATCGGAGATTGAGCCATTGATTTTAAATATGAGGAATTAGAACAGAATATTTTTGTTGTTTCTGAATTGTACTTGTAGTACAGTTAGTCATTGGTGTTTTGTGTGATGTGGTAGTGTTGTAGGTTGTGTTGTGGAATATATGTTGTAAACCAAATTCGCTCGGTCTGGAGTCGCATTGAATGAATGGTGTTATTCGTCACGTTCAGTGTATTCAGTGTGGCTGCTGAGTGAGTTGAGGTTAAATTAATTTCACTTCACCTACTTTCCTACCTCTTCTATAATTCTTTTCCTCTATTTTTCTACTATCCCCTCTCTATCCCCCTTTTATCACTCCTCGGCCCATAAGTAGCTGAGCCCTACTCTTCTTTAGGGTTACTGAAGAAAATAAGAATTATTCTAGGACTCGTAAGATTTCCGGTACCGAATTAGACGGAACGGGAATTAGAGTGGCGACTTAGATAATTCCCGTGTAGGACCCTCTACATTTCTGGCGCCCAATGTGGGGCTAGGGAGTGTTTTTCTGTTAGTCTGTTTTGAAGTTGCAACTCCACCGTGAGTGGAGTTTGCGATATTTGTGGAACTTTGAATTTCACAAGGTGTAACGTCTGTGTGTGTGTTTGAAAATTTTAATTTTCACTGGAAGTAAAAGTGTAGGCAAAATTAAATTTTGCAGTGAGCAAAAATTTTGCTCGGAAGGAATTTTTGTTAGCTTAATTAATTTTTGGCTAGCAGTATTGTGAAATTTTTTGAAGGAAATTAAAATTTCAGAAAAAGTGAAATTTTGGTAACAGCAAAACTGTGATTTTGCTGAGAGCAGAAATGTTGCTCTGGTAATTTTTTGTTGTTAGCTTAAATTAATTTTTTGCTAACAGTTTGGTAAAGTTATTGTAGGAATTTTTTAAATTCCAAAAGATAAAGAGAAACAAAATTTTTTGAAAATGGATTTTTGAAAGGTTAATTGTAAGTTCAGTTTCTCATACCAATTAGATCATGGCCAGTCGAAGTGAAGGGCCAGATGTGAGAGGAGATCCCGAGATGAGCAGACCTGGGGACCCTGACCAGACACTACTTGAACGAGTAGCTTTCCTGGAAGAAGAGAACCGGGGGCTACGGGAACGGCTGGAGCGCGTCCTGGAACTACATGAAAATTCCGCCCGCCTTCAGCACGGGCCTATCCATGTCAGTGTTGCAGCCCCAGCCCCTCTGCCACGTCTTGGGGTTTTCACCGGCACCAACCCCACCGGAGCTCAGGAAGTCAGCTTCTCCGAGTGGAAGAAGCGTGTCGGCGTCCTGACCAGGGAAGTCACCTCCCCAGCCGACGCCCTGGCCAGGGTACGAGGCAGCCTGCAAGATTTGGCGTGGGAGCACGTCAAGCACTGCAGGTCAGTGACAGAGATCATCGCCACACTGTCAAGTATCTATGGCAGTGTGGAGACACCGGTGGAATCACTAACCAAGTTCCTGGGACAGAGGATGACAAAAAAGGAAACGCCATCATCCTTCCTCGCCAGCCTCTGGTCCCAGTTCAACAAGTTAAACGAAGAAGAACACTACACCTCAGGCGAGTGTGCCAAGAAGGTGTACTTCATCTTCATGGACAATCTGAGGCATCAGCACCCATTGCTGACCTCAGATTTACGCAATGAATTCGGATGTCCGGGCTGCGCCTCACCCGATTTAACTGTCGTAACCAAGTCAGTGCGGCAGTTAGAAGGTCAACTACCGTCAACCACCAGAGACGCAGCGAGCCATCCACACCAGGTACAACCGGGTGTGGAGATCAACTACAAGAAGTTGGCTGTGCTGGTAGCAGAACAGTTGAAGGGGAAGCATCATAACAGGGACGCCCCAAAACACACCAAGGGCCCTTGTTACAAGTGCGGGAAGTCGGGACATTTTGCAGTAGAATGCAGGTCCAGACCAACCGTCTTGACCCAGACTCCGCAGACACCGGCGACTACCTTGAAACCAGCAAGAAAAGGGGAACGCCCTTTAAACTTCAAGAAGTCACCGGCAGTGGGCAGCCAGTGACAACTTCTCCTGACGCCCAACAAACCACCACCAATACCAAAGACAGTAGGGACAAAATTATTCATAGTGTCAAACTCCGAAGTCCTGCCTGTGTTACACTGGAACCCGGCAAAACCTTGGGACTTCATGGTGTGATACAGGGTGTGGCGGACGATGTCAAACTACTGCCCAGGACAATGGACAGATTACCGAAAGGATTAGAGATTAGTAGTGATTTGAGTAAGAAAGATAAGGATGTGTTAGTTTAGTGTTGATGAATAATTTGACAGATTCTGATGTAGTTGTAACAGGTAGTGATGTTTTAGTTCAGGTTGAAGTCAGGAGTTGTCATGTTTCAGGTTCCTCTTCACCTCTAGATACCTTAGTTGGTCCTAGTTGTGAGTCCGCTATCAGAGTGGATGATGTCACCAGTAGGTGCTTGATTGACAGTGGTTCACAAGTAACCATTGTCAGCGAGTCGTTTTTTAAGCAGCATCTTTCTCATATTCCCCTGGAGGAATTGGGAAATCAGCTTAAAATTACAGGAGCGGGAGGGCATTCTGTCCCGTATTTAGGGTATATATCTGTTGATATGTCCCTTCCTCTTGATGTTGTCGGTACTGATGATCCGGTGACAACAATGGCAGTTGTTTGTCCCGATACAGATTTCTCATCCAAAGTACCAATCATTGTTGGCACTAATACGTTCCAACTGCTAGCACAGAAATGTTCGGAGAAGACTGGCAAGTATTTTGCATCTGTACTCCCATAACGAATGAAGTCTCCTACATTTACAGAGATCTACCCCCTAATCAGAGTGGTAGACTGGGTTCTGTAACCATCTGTGGGAATGTAGTTGTACCTGCTGGGGAAACTATAGATGTCAAGTGTGCTGCTCAAGCAGAGGTTCCCTGTACTAGAGATGCAGTTCTAGTGCAGGAACCTACCATTGATGTATTGCCTGAAGGTCTGAGAGTGGTCAGTTGCAAAGCACCGACTAATTCTCTCCCTACGTTAAATATTTTTGTTTGCAATGACACTAATCATGACATAGTATTGAAGAAGCACCAAGTGGTGGCTGATATTTTCATGTTTTCTTGTGAGTATAATGTTGATGATGTTTTGTCTGCATTATCTCCCAAAAATGATGTTGATGTGTTGCATGTTAATTCATGTACTGTTGATGCTGGTAAGACCAGTGCAGATGAGGAAGCTATGTCAGGGATCCAGTTTAAGTTCAGTGACAGTGCCCCACCACAGTGGAAGGAAAGGTTTAGCAAAAGGCTAAATGAGTATTCTGATGTGTTCATAACATCAGAATTTGATATCGGTAGGGCTGAGACTGAAAATCCTTTTGACATAGAATTAGAACCTGGTCCAGAGATACGGGAGAGAGCAAGACCACTGTCTCCTAAAGATTTTGAAGAGTGTAGGCAGCATATTCAGGGGCTGTTGGATGCAAAGATTATCCGACCTTCAAACTCCCCTTTTGCTAGTCCTATTGTCCTGGTTAGAAAGAAGTCGGGTGCGTTGCGAATGTGCATTGATTACAGGAAAGTAAATGCTCACACAATTAGGGATAGTTATTCCATCCCTAAGATAGAGGATCTTTTTCTAACTTTGAATGGTGCAAAGTTTTTCACTGTGATGGATCTTTGCAAGGCATATTATCAGGTCCCAATGACAGAAAAGGCAAGAAAGATTTCAGCCTTTATCACTCCTTTTGGTTTGTTTGAGTGGGACAGGTTGAGTCAAGGTTTAGTGAATGCTCCTGCGTGTTTTCAGAGATTGATGGAAACTGTTTTCAGTGACATGAACCTTGTAGAACTGATTGTCTTTTTGGATGATATACTCATTCATGCCAAGACGTTGGAGGAATTAGAGGAGAGAACCATCAGGGTACTAGAGAGGTTGCGCAAGTATAACCTTAAGCTAGATCCGGCAAAGTGCACTTTTGGAGCCACTGAGATCAAGCACTTGGGTTACTTGATTTCTGAAGGCACAATACGTCCTGACCCTGAGAAGATCAGTGCTGTCACTACATGGCCAAAGCCTACGACAGTAAAAGAAATCAAAAGTTTTATTGGTTTTGCAGGTTTCTACCGTAGGTTTATTCCAAACTTTTCTAGCATGGCAAAACCAATGAATGACCTCACTATTGGGTATGTCCCCAGTAGAGCGAAAACTCAGAAGAACAAGAAAAAGGCATTGCTGACCCTGTCGTCAGACATAACCCACCTGTGGGGAGAGGAACAGGAAAAGTCTTTTGAGACTTTGAAAAAGGCTTTGACAACTTGTCCAGTCTTAGGGATAGCGGATCGTACCAAACCCTTTGTTCTCCACTGTGATGCAAGTGGTACAGGTTTAGGTGCAGTCCTGTATCAGGAATTTGATGGAAAGTTGAAAGTCATTGCTTATGCCAGTCGTGGTTTGAATAAATCCGAAAAGAACTATCCGGCACATAAGCGTGAGTTTTTAGCATTGAAGTGGGCAATGAGCGATAAGTTCAGTGACTATTTGCTAGGAACTCCAGTGACAGTTGTGACTGATAATAACCCATTATGTTACATCCTAAAGAATGCAAAGCTGGATGCAACTAGTCACCGCTGGTTGACAGCCCTGTCATTGTTCGACTTTCAGTTGAGGTACAAGAAAGGTTCCTCACACATAGATGCTGATGCTCTGTCTAGAAGAGCACAAGATCCTCCTGATGATGATGAAGAATATTGTCAACAGATGGAGAAGATACAGTTTTTAGTTGAAAAGGCAAGTGCTTTTGACAACTCAAAAGAGGAAGATGTTGTAGTTGTGGGACAGGATTCTGTTCATGCTATTTTTTCTGTCCACAATGTCAAACATGATGTTCATTGTATGCGACATACAGTAACCAAAGAGGTTGATGATGATTTTGATGCCATGTTGATTAATAAGGATGATGATGTGATTCCTGGGATAGATCAACTGGTGAAGAATCCGCAAGAAGTTCCAGACGATGTAATGGAACCATGCCATAGCCCACAGATAGAGTCTGTATCTCTATCAGATTGGGAAAAGTTGCAGAGAGCGGATGAGACGATAGCAATTGTCATAGATTGCCTAGAGCAAAAGAAGACTTTGAACCCCAAAGAAAAGCAAATTGCCTCGCATGACCTGAAGGTATATGCGCGTGAACAAAACAAATTAGTTTTGAGAAATGGGGTATTGTACCGAAAGACTACAGGACTCAATGGGGTGGATACAGTTCAGTTGGTCATCCCAGAATCACACCGCAAAGAAGCTTTGCGTGGAGTGCATGAGGATCTGTACCATACCAGTTTTGACAATGCCATCAAACAGGCACGTCAAAGGTTTTTCTGGCCATACATGGCACGGGATCTTGAAAAGAAGTTGGAGGGGTGTAGAAGATGTATACATAGGGGAGCTCCATCCCAGAAGGCCCCCATGAATAGTATTATTTCTACATTTCCTCTAGAACTTTTGTCCATTGATTTTTTGACAATTGATGTGAAGGGAAAGAAGCAAGATGTTCTTGTTGTGCTTGATCATTTTACCAAGTTTGCAATTGCAGTTTGCACAAAGGATCAAACAGCTAAAACTGTTGCAAAGGCTTTGTGGAACAATGTCTTTATGACATATGGTTTTCCAAAGAGGATTTTGACAGATCAAGGTCGTGACTTCGAGTCAAAATTGATCAAAGAAGTTTGTCAAGTTGCAGGTATTAAGAAGTGTCGTACCACTCCTTACCATCCATCAGGTAATCCTGTTGAAAGGTGGAATCGCACCTTGATAAACATGTTGAGGAGTCTGGAGGATGCGCAAAAGTTGGATTGGAGGAAAAGTCTACCTTCTGTTGTCCATGCGTATAACTGTTGCATTCACCAGAGTACAGGTTTCAGTCCATATTTTTTGTTTTTTGGGCGACACCCTAGGTTACCAATTGATTTAGCCTTTGGTATCGACTTAGAACAAGCGGGGAAAGCTTCTCCTAGGGAGTATGTGAAGACTTTGAAGCAGCAGCTTCAGAGGGCCTATGATACTGCAAGGGAAAACACAATCAATATGGGTCAGAGGAACAAAGTTCGTTATGACTCTACAGCTCATGCAGCAGAGCTGGAGTGTGGGGATCGTGTGTTAGTTCGAAGACTGGGACCATTGACGAAGATCCATTCTAAAGTGACAGATAAGTGGGAGACTGATGTCTATCTGGTTATAGGCAAGGCTGATGACCTGCCTGTATACACAGTTCAGCATGAGTCAGGGGAAGGTTCGAGACGAACACTTCATAGGAACTTGTTGTTACCTTTAGGATCTTTGTGTGTTGAGGTTGCACCAGTGGGAGCAGATAGGCCATCGCACATAAAGGAAAGGAAAAGGGAACGGTTGAAAACCCCTTTACCAGAGGAAGAAGACGAAGAAGAAGTCAGATGTTGTTTATGAAACAACACTGTCTGTGCCCCCTAGTTTGAGAGTAGATGCACCAGAGTTGTTCCTTGATGTTGTTGAAGAAAACATTCAAGAGGACATTGAAGGCTTGCAAGCTGGTGGCATAGGATTTGATGATTCCAGTCAGGAAGAATCAAAATCACAGCCAGAGCAGGTACTAAGGAGGTCAACTAGACAGAGAAGACCAGTTGAGCGACTCAACTTGACTCACTGGTGTAATATAGTACCTGAGTAGTACGAACTACAGGAGAAGACACACATCAATTAAAATGAATCATACTCATTTTTAATAATGATGATTTTTTGGAGGATGTTTAATCGTTATAGATAATTCTCCATGTTTGGATTTTTCTTTCTGGTGTGTGAAAATATTGTATGGGTTTTGATGTGAATGTTTGGTTTTGTTGCACATTTGTAGGGTGTGATTTTGTGAGCCCTTACATTTTACTTTGGGTTTATGTTTGCTACATTTTTAAGAATGTGAAATGTCTTTGTGTGTTGGGTTTTGTTTGTAGTACCCAAATTAGATTGGGTAGATATGCAGAATCAAAATCAACCAGAGGCTTTAAGAGGTTTTTTACCCTGAGAGGAAAGAGTTTGTGTTTTGTTTGAAATGTTGGCACTTTTTTGGAAAAAAAAGATAGCAACATTTTCCTGCGAAGGGTGTGTGTAACCCCCCTCACAAAACGTATTTTTGTTTGGTGTGTTACTAAGCGCTAAGTTCAGTAACTCCCTTGTAGAGTTGAGTGATCGCCCCTTAAAAAAAGAGTGCCTATCAGGATACTACTGTTTTTTAAATCTCACTTCCTGCCTGGGGCTAGTGAGGGAAAGACGTGTGACAGAGACTCGCTCCCGAGTCTACATGTTCCCCATTAAGGTGATTCTATTTTCTTAACTTCGTTTTTGATCAAACTATCTGTTTAAGCAAATTTTAGTTTAATTCAGAATAGTTTTGGAAGGTTCATGAAATCTATATGTTTGATTTAATTTCACAGGCTTTCAACCTGTGAATTAACAGTGAACGTAACTTCGTACGTACGACGTACGTGATCGCTTCGAACAAAGGAAGCGTGGGTTAAATTTTGGCGCGATCATGGTCTTTGTTGTATGTTTAATTTGTGGTAGAATATTGTTCAGCTATTATTAAAATGCTGGAAATATTCCAGTGTGGCTTTACACTACAAATATATGGGTGTGAAAGCCTACTTGATTATAAAGAATTAAGAATTCTGATTTATTTGTAATAAATCATTTAGTAATTCTAAAACAGGTGTAATGGCATTGGAATGTCATTGTGGACATTTATTTAAAATAAATTAGTCCTTCTTAATAATGTTGGCACAGTTTCATAGGATGGACCATCATCTGTCCTAAAGTAAATGAAACATGTTGGGATGCTTGCACAGTTTCATAGGATGGACCATCATCTGTCCTAAAGTAAATGAAACGTGTGTAATGGCTAACTACTAAAATTATGAAATAATTTTAGAGGTGGTGTTAGATTGTTCTGAGAATATTAAATTCTCACGAGAATGGCAAAATGGATAGGGTGAAAGTACTTTTGGTAATTGAGCTGTGTTGTAAACAAGCTCAGTGATGGATGTTTTGTGGTGATGTTTTTTATAGTGTATGTTCTTTGATTTCAGGAACATCATTGTCATCGTCATCGTTCACCTTCTTCTCGCACCATCATCCCATCCCCACTCTCATCCTTCTGTGTGACTGATCGGAGATTGAGCCATTGATTTTAAATATGAGGAATTAGAACAGAATATTTTTGTTGTTTCTGAATTGTACTTGTAGTACAGTTAGTCATTGGTGTTTTGTGTGATGTGGTAGTGTTGTAGGTTGTGTTGTGGAATATATGTTGTAAACCAAATTCGCTCGGTCTGGAGTCGCATTGAATGAATGGTGTTATTCGTCACGTTCAGTGTATTCAGTGTGGCTGCTGAGTGAGTTGAGGTTAAATTAATTTCACTTCACCTACTTTCCTACCTCTTCTATAATTCTTTTCCTCTATTTTTCTACTATCCCCTCTCTATCCCCCTTTTATCACTCCCCGGCCCATAAGTAGCTGAGCCCTACTCTTCTTTAGGGTTACTGAAGAAAATAAGAATTATTCTAGGACTCATAAGATTTCCGGTACCGAATTAGACGGAACGGGAATTAGAGTGGCGACTTAGATAATTCCCGTGTAGGACCCTCTACAACAGCTAATGTCCATAAGTGGTCAGCCATAAAACCAACTACTTTGCTTGCAGTAGACAAAATCCAGCTTACAATTGTGCCCAGTATACCTGGCAGGGCATCAATTGCTTTAGCTGCTAATTTTTGTAGAAGATTTTTTAGATGCTCTAATTGTTTTTTAATCCATGATTTGTCTGAAGGTGTAGGTGGCGTTGGTGGCGCTGGTGAACCACCAGTTAAAGCATACACTAAAGTACTTATAGCAAAACCCACTGCTGTTAAAACGCTTGCTATTGTGATTCCTTGTTCTCTAAACAATGTTCTTATGCGCTCAGCTAGAGTTGTGTCTTCATACAAAATTCTTTGAATAGTTTCTCTTATTCTGTTTACTTGGGTCCGTAATTGTTCACGATTTACAGACAATACTTCTAATCTTGTGGCCCTCTCTTGTTCAAGATCTCTTAGTCTCTGTTGTATTCTGTTTTTGACGTCTTGATCTAAGTTAAGATTGTCTGCATCAGCAAGCTTTTGTTTTTCTCTGTTTATATGTTCGTCTAGCTCGCCCAGTTTAGCAAGATTGTTTATTAGTTCTCCTCTGATGGTTTGTAGTGATTCATTGAGGGCTACTATTTCTCTCATTGGCAGTGGTGGATCATGAATTGTTTTTAATGCTGTTTCTTCTTGGGGTTCAATAAAACTTGTTTCTTGAATTAATTCGTCTGCCGCTCTACTTAGGTCTTTAAGAGGAACAGACTGAACTTGTCTGTCCGTTGGTAAATCTTGCAACGTTTTCTGAAGGTTGGCAATGGCAGATTGTCTTACTTCTGAACTTGAAATAATGTTAAATCACCTTTGGTCACTAGTACTCAGCCTGCTTTTAATTGTACTCTTTTTTAAAAACTTTGAGGAGTCTGGTCTAGTAGTTAGCTGCACAAAATTTCCTTGATCATTCTTTACAAATAAGTGGTCACCCTGTCGTAATTCAAAGTCATTAGGATCAAGTACTTCAGGTAGATCTTGACCTATACTGTTATAAAATGATCTTATTTTAGATTCTGCCAGTTCACGTCGAATTGTTTGTGAACGAGTAGGAACAGCTTCACCCATATCATCACCAGGTTCAAAAACATCATAGTCTTCATCTATGCCTGCCATATTTTTAATAATTAAATTTTATATCTAAGATCTAAAAACAATGGCACAATCATATGGTACAATACTTGATCCGCACAGAAGACTGAAAGAGCCTCTTGGTGTAAAGGGCATTCGGCAGTCTATTGTCATAGCAATAATCCATCAACAATAGACCAAGATCAAATTTTAACCATTAGATTTCCTAATCTTGGAGCAAATGATGTGATCGTGCCAGGCACGGCAAGGGTTGCATTTAAAATAGACCTTGAATCAGAAGATGATGCCAACAGAACTGTGGTTAATAACTTGGGTAGGGCAATTGTCAAAAAAATTACTATTAAACTAGAAGGCAGAGAAGTATTATCTCTAAACAATTCAGACATCTTTTTAATCTACTGTGATCTCTGGTTAACTGCAAATGAAAGAAAAGATCGTGTATACCAGGGAATACAGGACGGCAATAGTATTAAACATAGAATAGGTGCTGGAGATGGTGCAGAAAACACTAAAGATCAGGCTGTTGCTGCAGTATATGGTAACAGATTTTGCATACCACTAGACTTTGAACTGCTGAACACACATTTACCTTATTATCAAGGAGTGCTAAAAGACAGGTTGTCATACGAATTAACATTTAATGATTATAGTCGGGTAATAAAATCAACGAATACTTCAGCAAAGTATACAATTTCTGACATCTCATTAGAGTTTGATATTGTTCATCATGCTGAACTAGCAAGACTGATTGCACAGCAGTATCAGTCAAGGTTAGCAATTAATTATGAGAGAGTACTACATCACAGCACATTACAAAAAAGTAGGGCTGAAACTATTTGGAATTTAAACCTTAACACACCTGCGAGATC